>CATIWR010645017.1:0-13260 GCA_949677035.1 Omphalea diandra | reverse complement strand
AATTTCATATAAAATCAATTAAATTATAAAATAATTATTTTTTATCATTATACAATATAATTATATATTCAAATATTTTGTTTAATAAAGGGCATAATTGAAAATGTATTAAATATTTTCCCTCATTTCCTTCCATATTTGGTTATCCAAACAAGAGAAAATAAAATTATTTTCATTCCCCTTCCTTTTATCCAAACATGAGAGAGGAAAATAAGAAGGAAAAATAAAATTTATTTTCCTTCTTTATTTTCTTTTCTCCTAATGAATTTTTGCCAAACACAGGCTTATGATGTGTATCATAAAGGTGGCAACATTGTACGTTATATTTTTGAATTGTACAATAAACCTGAAAGCATGCTAATATTTTTTAGTATCTATAAAGGGTAAAAATATATAGCTGAGGACAGAGAAATAACCATTAGAACTACCATTTCTTAAGAAAAAATCTGAAAGGCTTGACAAAGAAAGCATGAAAAATTTTATGAAAAGGGAAGTTGGCATCCATTTATTTAGTGGGCAAGAGTTAAGGACATAAAAAATAGATTTTATTTCATACCTAATATGAGTAATTTATTCATTTTAAATATTCTGTCAATTTTTATGATTTGCTGATCAATTAATTTAATAACGTCAATGAGCAGTTAAAAAAAAAACAGAAAAAATCAAATTGTGTCCATCCAGTTCATCAAACCCAATGATTTTCAATTAAAAAAAGGACTAATTTATGAATTTTTTGTAAATCTTAGAATTAAATAGTAATTTTTTTCCTATAAAGTATCTTTTTTTTCCTACTATTTTATGGATTAATAAGATTCCAAATCCTTCGTTTAAAACAGCCATAGCAGAAATTTCAAGAACATAGACAAACAAAAGCTCTGCCAAAAAGACGAATGCTCTGAACCAACACACAACAACAAAAACCCAATTTCTTCTACACACGGCACCTGATCAACCAATCAGTTTCCTTCTAAGCCTACAAAATACATCAGTTCCTTGTTATCATAGTGTCATAACCAGAGAAAGAATAGAAAACATAAAGAATGGACACAGATGATGATAATGAAATAGGATATCGCAATCGGAAAGGTAACCACACAGATGATGATTGTGAAATAGGAAATAGCGATACGGAAGATAACACAGGCTCTAAGGATAATTCCTTTGGTGGGTATGAGTCACTTGATCAACTCCTTAGTGCTAATCTCAAGCCTCATGTTTACCAGGTAAAAGCCCTCTACTTGAGCAAAAATTTGATGGGTATTAGTAATAGTTGTTGATTTATGTATGTGGTGGAGATTGTATTATGTGCGTAGAAGTAAAGGTTGCTAATTTACCTCTCTGTCTGATGGTTTTGTATAATATCAATCTGGAGATTATTATTTTCTGAAATTAATTGTATTAGATTTGGAATTGTGCAATTTTATGTGATCATATCGTAATTCTGCCTCTTTTTTCAGGAAGTCAGCAGGGTGCTTCTGGGGCTGAATTGTGGAAAGGAACTGGAATCTATAGCTCTTCCTGACTCTGCAAAGGCTTTATCTTCAGAACATGATTTTGACCTCAAGGTCTTGTTCGATCTCAATCTATTGTTCTTAAGCAAGTTCTGATTTTTGATATATTTGAACAATTTGGTTGTTTCTTTCGTTCTTTTTGCTATATATATCGTTGTTGTTCTTCACACTTTTCTGTATGATTGGGTCATATGGATTCAAGGTATTTTATTATGGAAATCTTTGTATAATTCTTTTTAAAGTGGTAATTATGAACCTTGATGGAACTTTGTTTAATATGATCGTGTTGGGGGAACAAATGGATGATTAGATATGTGAACACTTGGGTCATTGTTTTGAAAAATCAGAAGGTTACTTAAATGGGATATTCCTAAGGTCCTCCAGCATTCCCAACTGCTTTGTTAAGATTATTGTGGCTTTATTTAAAACTTCAAACTTAGTAGGAAGGGATAATGAAATAGGAGAATTCTGGGGTTTTGTCATGGTTTCCAGCTGCAATATCAATTTTTTTTTTATTCATTTCTTTGCTATTTTCTCTTAACATATATGAGTATTTACTTGTTTTTCTTATTTAATTTTTTATGTTTTAGTATTAAGTCAACATAATTCTTATAACTGTCTTTTATTTTCAATTTTGTTTGCTTTCCAAACTTCACCTTAATTTTCATTTGTGATTATTTTTTATTAACATATTTAATTTTAGAGATTGAGGGAAAAATTACTATACAGGTTATAAATAGATAATAAATATTAAACTCAAAGAAATCAGTATTGATCAATAAATTTCAAGTTGTTTTTAGGAATTAAAGTTTAATCTGAATTTCTTGCCAATAAGCTAATTTTATTAGTTGAAGGAAGATTATCTAAACATACAGTTCAAAGTATATACTTCATGTTAGTGTGCTACACATGATTTCTCACTGCAATATTTTAAATAAAAAAAATATAACGATACACATGATTTCTTACTGCAACAGTTTAAATTATATATATAAAAAAAAAAAGATAAAGAAATGATGGCAAGATATTATATCTTTAGAAATTTTCATATGTATTTTATATTCTTCATTTCTCATCAGGTTATATTCTTTCATTTCTCAAGAAATTGTGATGTGTATTTTACTTTCTTTTGTTTCTCATAAAGTTGTATCCTTTTATTTCTCATCAAGTTATATTTTTCACTTATTATGAAATTGTCATTTGTATTTTGCATTCTTTCATTTCTCATCAAGCTATGTTTCATATATGTATGTTAATTATTTTCTTCCTTATACATGATATAATATAAACTGCCCCCTTGATTACAAGTCCAGCACTGCCACTGATATTGTAAGTTCCAACATTTTTAAGACCAGACTGCAGACTGAACCAGTCAACTGGCTGGTTCGCAGTTCACTGGTTCAACCAGTCTGGTGCAATAGAGCAATTTTTAAATTTCTGTTTAAAAACATATATAAATAACAAAAGATATTTAAAAAATAAAAAAGTATAATATGATAAAATAATGGAAAAATATCTTTAACATTTAAACTTTGAGTAAAATAGTGTAATTTTTAGAAGATTTCATTTTTTTAAAATAAACTGACGTAGTTTTAGGATGAAGTGGTTTTGACTGGTCTTTCAGTTGGCCAGTTTTTAACCCCAAACTGAACTCCGACCACTGGCCTGTTTTCGGTTTTATTGACCCAATTAGTCTGTTCAATCTGGTTTTGAAAACACTGGTAATCTCCTCTCCCCCCATGATAGCAAGTACTGCCTTTGATATATAGGATTTTATTATCTAATACGTGCATGAGTCTCACTTTTCAAAGCTTGTTAAATGCATTTATTGCCTTTCCAAGGTTCTCGAATGGACCTTCTCCTAATACTTATTAGTCATCATGTGCTTTCTGTCTACACATCTGTTTGCAGATGACAGAATCTTAAAACAGATCACTTACTGTCTTTGGCATGTTTAAATTTGTACTCAAAAGTCAAGCTCCTCAAAAAGCTGAAAAATTCTAATGCAAAAGCTTTGCAACATGAGGCTTTGTCTTTTGTTTTGGCTGTCCTACTAGTAAGTAGTAATAATATATTTCATTACATAGCTAAATGTAAACTGGCATCTTCATTTCCTATGATAGGATTCCTTAATGGTCAATGCTGTGCTATTGATTATTTTGAAATATCCATCTTTAAATCTTTCAGGCCTTCTCCTTTGGTGCTGAAAATGAATTACTGAGACAACCTCGAGTAGTTCGAGTTGGTGTTATTCAGAACTCTATAGCTCTTCTGACAACTGCCCCTTTTTTGGATCAAAAAAGGGCTCTATTTAAGAAATTGAAGCCAATGATTGAGGCTGCAGGTTCTTCAGGAGTGAACATATTATGTCTGCAAGTAAGTTGAGACACAAGGGATGAACTGTTTCATTTATTGACTTCTGCTATAATGTAAGACCCTGCAGTGATTTCTCATATAATCCTAATCTAGGAAGCATGGATGATGCCATTTGCATTCTGTACTCGTGAGAAGGGGTGGTGTGAATTTGCAGAGCCTATAGATGGGGAATCAACACGATTTCTTCAAGAATATGCAAAAAAATACAATATGGTTATTGTAAGCCCCATTCTTGAGAGAGATATTAATCATGGAGAGACTATTTGGAACACTGCTGTTATAATTGGAAATCATGGGAACATAATTGGCAAACATCGGAAGGTACGCACAAGTTTTCTTCTCTCTATAATATATTACTTTTAGAGCAGCTTGTTAAGCATATTATGGAAATTATATTTGGCAGAACCATATACCTAGAGTTGGCGACTTCAATGAAAGTACATATTATATGGAAGGAAATACTGGACATCCTGTGTTTGAGACGGCTTATGGAAAGATTGCTGTTAACATATGCTATGGAAGGCACCATTCATTGAATTGGCTAGCATTTGGATTGAATGGTGCAGAGATTGTTTTCAATCCTTCTGCCACTGTTGGCGCACTTAGTGAACCAATGTGGCCTATTGAGGTTATATTCTACCCATTTACTTAATTTTGTGCTTATGACGTGATGATTTGTTGTGTTTCTGTTTGCTGGATCAACAATACTTTCAACGAGCTTATGGTATGCCTCCACTAGATAATAGGGAAATTTAGCATCATTAAGCCTTTGTACAGAAATAAAAATGCACAGCTATATGGTTCCCTGTGAGGATCAGTATTTTCTTAATATTTAGGCGATGCCATCGCATGCAGTTAGTCTTTTGTCAGCTAAATTTTTTTGAAAACCATTTGTAAAATAAATTAGCAATACTGGAAATGATCGTTGTCAGCATGTCCATTGATGTATAATGAATGGGTTGTACAAGTTCATGATGCTGCAATAACCAGCATGCAGTCAACCAATTGTCAGCTAAATTAGTAGTACTGGAAAGGATTTTTTTCAACATGTCAATTGACATGTGATGAATGATTTTGCAGGCACGTAATGCTGCTATAGCCAACAGTTACTTTGTCGCGTCTATCAACCGTGTTGGAACTGAGATATTTCCGAATCCATTCACTTCAGGCAATGGGAAGCCACAACATAATGATTTTGGGCATTTCTATGGATCTAGTTATTTCTCAGCACCGGATTCTTCTTGCACGCCCTCTCTTTCTCGTTGCAGGGATGGATTGTTGATCTCAGACATGGACCTAAACCTATGTAGACAGCTTAAAGACAAGTGGGGATTTCGAATGACTGCCCGGTATGAATTATATGCTGATATGTTTGCTCGATATTTGAAGCCAGATTTCGAGCCACAAGTGATCTCTGATCCCCTGTTGCACAAAATTTCTTCCTAAGCACTAGGTTTATGTACACTTGCAATAGTGTCTCTAAATCATCATCCAAAATCAGTTGTGTATTAGCTATTAGACCTTCTGGTTATTTGTTTACATGTTTTCTTTATCGTGTAAAGTTGTACTCTTCTGTTATTTTACCATAATGCAGATTTTACTTGTTTCACATTTAGTTGTTTGGTTTGATGTTTCATATTTAGTTATGAAAAAGGTTTAGGATTTAATATTATTAGTAAATTTATAAGATAATTTGTTCCTGTTTGGGGTTTTTTTTTTTTTTTTTAAAAAAAAGAGTTTTGTGTGCGCAAGATTTGAAATAGTGGAGGATACAATATAGGTAATGACACAATTACAAAAATCAGATTCTTCATTTTTTTTTTCTTTCAAAAAAAAAATCAGATTCTTTTTTAAATCAATCGAAAGGGCTAAATCTTTCGAAAAAAAAAAAAAAAAGGAATGGCGGCACTCTGCCACCGTTGCTCCTCGCCTTTCGCCCTCCTGATGAAAAAAATTTCCTTTTATCTTGTATTTTATTTTATTTTTAAAAGAATTTAAATATATTAAATTATAATATTAGATTATTATAATACTATACACAAATATACATATAAATATATAATTTTACACAAAATATATATTAAATAAAAGGGTGCTAGATTTTTATATTATGTTCTTTTTATTTTGTATTATAATAATATTGGAAATGATATTATTATAATAAAAAGAAAATAAAAAAGTAATATAAAAAAATATTTAACAGTCTTCATTAAATAAATATAAAAATATATAAAAAAATGTTTTTTACTTAATTTTCTTTGGGTTCAATTCAGAGATTTTATATCGATTCATGCGTTGAAAAATTTCATTTCACCTCCATTTCTAAGGGAAAAAAAAAAAAAAAAAAAAGGGACAAAAGAGGAGGATGGAGACTAATTTAGATTGCATTTAAAGTGATAAATCATGAAGTGTGACATAAAAAAATAAATTTATATATCCAATCATTTTAAGTCCTCATTTTTCAATTGATAGAATTTTTTTTTTTTTATGTTGCTTTTGAATTTTTTGATTTTTAACCGTTGAGCTTTTTATATTTCAATTATGCAACTTTTTAATTTAAGGACATTGAGGATTTATTTAATTATTGAAATGGAAAATAGAAAATTTGATTAAAAAAATATTGGACAACACCTTAAAAAACAATATATATTTTAACTATATTTTATTTTTAACTTCTTATAATGTAAATCAGTTAATTATCCATTTCATTTATCAAACAAAATTATTTTTCCAAACTAATATGATTGTTTAATAGTTTATAAATCAATACAAATAAAAATTTTCATTAATTTTATTTTATTACTTAGTATCATAAAAATGAAAACAAATAACATTTTTACATATTCAAAATTGAAGAAGCCTATAAGAGCTCAACAATATAATTTTTTTTCCTCTTAAAAAAGGATATAATTTTTTTTCCCTTACTAAAATAAAAAATGAACAGTTTAAGGTGATTTGATGGCTCATTGATGCCTTAAAATTTAGAAATTTTATTAAAATAAAAAATAATTCAAAAAAATTAAATGTCAATGATTTTATATTTTTAGATAAATCATTAATGTTTCTAAATATTTGTATAATCTTATCAAAATAAGAAAATATTTTAAAAAATCAATGATAAATAAGAAAAATTATTTGAATTTGTAAAGGTCATTTAAGGTTTATTTTTAAATGATTTCTCACTTAACAAAAATTTTAACTATATTTTATTTTTAATAAAGATTTTAATATGATATTCATATAGATGTCATAAATTTAAATCGCTTATCTAAAAAATTAAAAAAAAAAAAAAGAAAAACAAAATACATAAAATACAGATTTTGGACACAGCACCACAGCCATCATTATCCCATTTCTTCTCCTCAAACTAAACACTTCATTTTTGGTTTTGGTGAGTTTACACTGTCTTATCACTTGACAGATAAAGTTCAACTTGTCTTCTCTTCTCCATCTATCTCTCATATTTGATTGATGGCTTCAATTTCACCACCAACTCCTCCTCACTACAACCTCTCCTTCAGCAGCAGAGTCAGAACCTCCGCTGCCAGAAGACCATCTTACCCTTCTTCTTCAACCCCTGGCCCTCCTCCATTTCCCTCTGTCTGTCGTTGCTGCACCGGGTCCAATTCCAATACCTCGCCTGATTCTCGATGGAGCGCTGCTGCTGCGTTTCAAGGTCTCATCCGAACGGCCATCAAGGGAATTGATTCGTTCATCAATCCGCGCCTCAAGGAAGCTGATGATGAGAAGGAGCGGAAAAGTAAAGGCCGTCAAGAAAAAAAAGAAGAAGAAGAAGAGTGGGATTGGGATCGATGGAGGAAGCATTTCGATCAAGTCGATGAGCAGGAGCGTGTCATCTCCATTTTGAAGGTCTAAAAAAAATTTGTTTCTTTATCCCTCTTTTATCACATATTCAAATGATGTTGTTTTAAAGTTTTAGACTTTTGCTTGGACTGTGGTTTATAAAAGTTGAGATAAAGAATGCTGGGAAGTGCAACTTGTTAGGGATTTGGTCTTAAAAGAGTGAGCTTTTTTCATTTATTTATTTTCATTTTCATTTTGTACTTGTAAACTTCAATCACAGTGTGGCTTTGTTTTAATCGGTTAATATTTTTGGCCTCTATAAGTTGCTTAGATTGGGTGAGAAACCGAGGCACTCTTTAATTGAATGCAAAAGGGTGGCCTATGCAGCTTTATAAGTTTAGCAATTTGTTTCTGCGAAGTGCAATTTCTTAGGAATTTGGACTCAAGAGAGTCAGCTTTTTTCTTTTTTTTTTTTGTAATTTATTGTTTTCATTTCATGTGTGACAACAAATTTCATTATTGCGATGAGGGTAGTGTAGTGATACAAGAACTAGTTTAAATAATGTAAAGATTGTATAGGTTTTGAAGAAACTGAAACTCCCTTTTGAAGTTACTTTGAAGCGTGAAAAATTGTAGCTTCCTTAATTGAGTGTAAAAGGACAGGACTTATGGTCCATGGAGCGTTGTGATATTTTATACCTTCATAATGATTTAGCGTCAGTTACATGCTGAAATTTATTCTCTTGCAGTCACAGTTGAGTCGTGCTGTGAATAGGGAGGATTATGAGGATGCGGCTAGGCTTAAGGTGGCAATTGCAGCTGCTGCTGCAAACGATGCTGTTGGCAGAGTGATGTCACAGCTGAATGTATGTAATTTGACTTGTTTCTCTGGTTTCACCAGGTTGGATGACAGGGGAGGGATATGAGGAATATCAGTTTTTAACTAACCCTTTATTTTTGGGGTGCTTTAGAGAGCATTAGCGGAAGAAAGGTACCAGGATGCAGCTTTGTTGCGAGATAATGCTGGTGCTGGATTGGTGAGTTGATGTTCAACTTTGCCCTCTTTCTCTCTCTCCTTTTTTTTTTGGGAGATCAGTTGGGTTTTGAATTCTCAATCCGAAAGCCATGGGGACTCTTCAGTAGCATTGAGTCAAAGCTTATTGGTAATTTTGTCCCTCTTTGTAGATGGGTATACGTTCTTTCCAATTTTCATTATTAGGTTTCTCTCTCTCTCTCTCTCTCCCACACCCCCTCCACTGTGAGCTGAGCTGCCATAGAAATACAATACCTATGCCCACCTTTCCCTTTATGTGTGTAATGAACTATTAACTGTCCTCATGGTAATTTTTGACGTGTATCTTAACCCTGCTATAAATGATCCCCACTGCTGATTCCTCGCCCTCATCTCTGATCGACATATTGAACTCACAAAACAACTATGTTTTCTTTGCCTCATTTGCTGTGTGAGTTTGGTGGGGGATTCATTGGTGCTTGTCTATAACACTAAGCAACTGCAGTTAGTAGTAAACTGGTAATCTTTGGACTAAATTTTTGATAGATTTTCTTTGATCCTTTGTGTGAGGAGTTTCCTTTTCCCATAATTCTTGGGTCATTCATGTTAAATAATCTAGCAACATCTTAGATTTGGGTGTTTGTACGTGAAAATGATACAATCTCATATTGTGTTCTGTCCAATTAATTTTTCATGCTTGTGATGTCAACTGAAAATTGTTAAATTGTGGGACCTCCTTTGTCTACATTTAAATTGTTAGATGTTTCAGAAAGCTTAGTGGAAAGCTATGAAGCTTGGACATTTTAAGTATTATCACATTTCCATTTTGTAATGTGTTGGAAATTTTTGTAATATGACACCAGATACGTGATTTATGTGTTTATTTTTTTTTAAAAAAAAAACATTTCCTGTATCTGTATTGAATTGCGTCCACGTTGCTATATCTGTAGCTGTGCAACATTGATGAAGAGTAGGAGCACTCTGTACCCTTCCTTCTTGGTTACCCACTTCTTTTTAAATTTGCAGGTGTGAGTTGTTTTGTGTGATAAAGGTATAATACTAGTTGTATAGTACTTATGGTTCTTGTAATGCCCTTTCATCATCTGGAGCTAAGTAAAGGTGGATTTGAGTTTCCTGTGTGAGATTTCCTATTTAGCTGGTGTATTTCAAGTGATAAAATTATGTTGGTTATATGTAAATTTACTTCTTGATATAACTTTTTCTTGATACTGATGTCCAGGTGGGGTGGTGGTCTGGCATATCAGAAGATGTACGCGATCCTTATGGTCTAATTATACGAATTACTGCAGAACATGGAAGATATGTAGCGAGGAGTTATAGTCCTAGGTAATTGTTTACATGCTTGCAGAACATGGAAGATATGTAGCGAGGAGTTGTTTTGCATTTATTACATAGCCATTTTATCAAGTGTATTGAATGTGAAACTTGTTGATTGTATTACGCATGGATACTTGCAATTTTTCAATGAAAATAATATAAATGCTTTTACAGTGGTATTTTTTTTTATTTTGCAAATAATTCTTCTTTACAATATAAAGTAAGCATATAATATTTCTTGCAATTATAGTTCATTTGGAAAAGTCAGAATGGAAAAAATGTACTCTTATTCTTGTGGTTTACTGAAGGTGTAAAATAATATATGTAAAGGACTACTTAAAAATTTATATGATGTTGTTATGTTGTATTCACTATTCCAGCGGTTATAAAATAATTAATTTTGAATTTTTAGTCAACTATCGTAGTTTAACTCTTCTCCATAAACCTTCCAATTGATATTTCTTGCTTCTAGTAAGAACTATAAATAAAAGACGCAATAAGCATTTTTTTTGTTATATCTTTTTGAATTAAGTGATCCTTGTGATTGTGTGTACATAGATATGCCAAATAAAGAATTAGTTCAGAGCTGTAGATACCTTGTGTCAATCAGTAGCAGGTTATGGTAGTAGAATATTAATTCTTTGGAGATGGTGTTGTGCAAATTTGATTTTATGTTGTGGATATTACTATATTTCATCTGACTTGCAGTTGAACCTAGTGATTTTTAGATAGCAGAGGGAGATGATAGCTGATGAAGGTGGCACAAATATGGCCAAATTAGAATTCTCTAGATGTATGCATTATTACCTTGTCACATTTCTTATGTAGTAACTTTGCTATTGCATGTGTAGGACTATGAAAAACTAATATGAAGTTGTTATATTGTATTCATTGTTCCAATGGTTATAAAACATTAATTTTGAACTTTTAGTTAACTATCTTAGTTTAATTTTTATCCATTAACCTTACAATTGATATCTATTGCTACTGATAAGAACTATAAATAAAGAAGCAAAAAGCTTTTTGTTTTATCATATCTTTTAGGATTAAGTGATCCTTGTGATTGTGTACATATATAAGCTGAATAAAGGATTTGTTCAAAGCTGTAGACAACTTGTGTCAATTAGTAGGAGGTTACAACAGTAGAATAGAAATCATTTAGGGATGATGTTGTGCAAATTTTATTTTATGTTTTGGATATTATCATACTCATCTGAGTTGCTGTTGAACCTTATAACTCTTAGATAGCAGATGAAATGAAGGTGGCACAATATGGCCACAATTTGGAATTTTGTTGATGTATGCATATTTACTTTGTGACATTTCTTGTGTAGTAATTTTTCTATCAGTCTTACTACTTCATGGGCTGTCTACCTGCTGCAAATGATCCTTTTTAGAGTATTTGAAGGGCAATTACTCATTTTTCTTTTCTTTTTCTTTTTCCAGACAGCTTGCTACAGCTGCAATTGGTGTCCCTGTGTTTGAGATCTTTCTTTCAATGAATAAGAAAGGGGAATACAAGCAGCAGGTATCATTGTCCTACTTTTATTTGGTGTGAAAAAATAAGACTAACCTGGTGCACAAAGTGCTCCCTGGCTATTGCGGCTGTTCTTATTTGTTTATAGTCTACCAAGGAAGTTAGAACTTTTGACTTGTAAGATTTTGTTAATTAAATTTCTGACGAGAGAGAATAGCAGTTTTTGGCACTGGGAATTTTCATAGTGGTACGGTAAAACACATTGGAGTAAACACGGGTAAGAAGGGGAGGGGTAGACCTATGCTCATATGAAGGAGAGTAATTCAAGATGACTTAGAGGCCTTACATCTTTTCGCAGATGTCGCCCAAGATTGCTCCCAATGGAAAAAACGAATCCATATAGCCAACTCTAATTAACTTGAGACTAATGTTTAGTTAAGTTGAGTTGTGTAGACTGCACAGTATGAAAATCTTCAAGCGGCTGATTAAAGAAGTATGAGGCACCTTCCATATCAACAAGTTGTTCCCACCATCCCAAAAATCTAACATTTTTGGTCATCTATCTTTTAAAGTTGAGGAGCACAAATCTTCTCCTGAAAAATTTGTCAGGCATGTACAAGATAGTTGCAGTAGCTGAATCGGTCAGCCTTTTCTTTTATGTATGATTGTATTTGCCTCTCCATAAGAACTGTTAGTTGAAATCTACAATAGCTCCTGTGCTGTGATTGAAATCCCTACTCCCTTGGACTCAAACCTCGACCCCCTGGAAAAAGATCTTGACCTATTCCCATGTGATTTAAAATTTCTTGCCGTTTTAAATCCACTTAGCTTATCATGTACATCAATTATTATGTGCATACTGGTGTATTTTGCATGTGATCATGGTGTGATGCATATTGCATGCCTGCCTAGACAGATCTACGTCTGTAGATGCATTTGCTTATCTCCTCTTATCCTTTCTGGCTATGGAATTGCTCAATCAGCAGTAATATTTCCTGATTGAATTCATTTGCTTTTGTAGGCTGTGTACTTGAAAAGAAAAGGACTTTCACAAGGCCCTTCAACAATTTCCTCAAAAGCACCAAGCGCCACCAGCCGGTTGAAGCCTCCTGGGCCAACAGAAGATAAAACTGGCCTAATTTTTGTGAGTACTGAGGACATTGAAGATGACAATGATAAGGAAGATGGTTCTGATCTGACTGAGGGATTCCCTGTTATTTTGCGAGATATGATTCCTGGTATGAAGGTTAAGGTCTTGAAAGTGACAGCACCAGCAAAGGTAGATAAGGATTTTATATCTAAGGTGATAGAGCAGATAATGGATGAAGAAGACGAAGAAAAGGATATTCAGTTAGAAAGTGTAGAAGCAGAAGATGAAAATAGGGGTGAAATTGACCAAGAAAGAGACTGGATTGAAATAGATGTCACTCATGAAATCAGTGACAATGAAGAGCCAAGTGAGATTTCAGTCAAAGTTGATGTTGGAGGTCTTGCTGAGAAACTCTCAGGAAGCATACCTGCAAAAGAGTCACTTAGGGTCCCTGCTAAGCTAGAGAGAAAGGGGCGGAGGTCATTTTCCTTTTCTATACAGAGAGATGTCGGCCAGCAGGATTCTGGTGCCAAGGAAACAGCCTCAATAGATAGGAAATCTAAGTTTCGAGGTCAACACAGTGTGGATAGTATTATGTTGGATCTTGCTAAATTCATTGGCAAGGAGAAGATACCCTTGAAGGTTGGTTTGA
>CATIWR010644970.1:0-13042 GCA_949677035.1 Omphalea diandra | reverse complement strand
CCCCACCCGCGCCCCCCCGCCGCCCCCCCCCCCCGCCCCCCCCCCCCCCCCCCCCCCCCCCCCCCCCCCCCCCCCCCCCCCCCCCCCCCTTTTTATTAGTAAAGACATAAAAGTAGCTGTTAGAAAGAAGGTTATCACTCTATGTCACCAGAATAGTCACTCAACGCTTGTTGAAAAATCTTCATGCCCATTGTTGGGTATTTTTTTTTATAAAATATAACTTTAATGGTTATTGATCATAATAAAACACCCATTAGAACTAGCTATTAAAGAGAGATTTGACTAAATGCTCATCTTCTGACTTTCTTAAATTTTTACTCAATAACTCCTTTAATGACTATTGGATTTTTCAACGCCTGTTGGAATTCAACTTCAACTCTTATTGAAATATGGACAATGCCCATTGTAAATTTCCAGAAAGGTGTGAACTTGATGATCTATTTTTTAAGATTTTCTATAGTGCTTCAATAGTTATTAGCTAGCTTCTAATGCCCATTGAGAAAGGTCTCAATGTTGTTGCACTTTTAAAGGTGGCTCGTTAAAGGGTCCAAAAACTTTAGCTCTATTTGGGAGCTTTTTCAATGTCCATTAGTAAAAATCTAATGTCCATGTCAAGATCTTGAGAGTTTTATTCACATCAAGTCACTTGGTCCAATGCCTGTTGTGATGTCTAATAGCCACGCCTGTTGCGAAATTGCAATGCTCATTATGAAGATCAACTTGCAAGGCTCAAGTGATTGAATCATCCAATGCCTATTATGTTTTGAGAGAACTATTGATTGAGAGGTCTAGAGACTTAACTCACACTTGGATGTCACTTCAACATTTGTTGAGAATCTTCATCTCCTATTGATGAAGTCACAACGCCTATTGAAATATGAAAACACCCATTGGCTTTGAATACTTATAGTTTTTACCAAAACTCTTTCTTTAAACATTTTTTATCAAAAGATTATTATACTTGCAAGATATTACACAACTAACTTGGACAAGAGTTAGTTTTTAGATGTGTTTATAATCAATCATCAAAACAAGTTTGGTTCACCATATTCCCAAGCTAGGTTCAACATTCTCCCTCCCTCCCTCCCCTTTTTTATGATGACAAAAAATCTAACAAGGTTAATTAATCTTGTAAAACTGAGAAATGTACATCGTATAATCCTGAAGTGTATCAAGCTATCAAATAATATGATTCACCACAAGTGTATAAGTTATACGAAAATGTTCATGTTACTCCCCCTTTGTTTCATATTGTATGCACTATTAAAATAAGTTTACATGCCAAGTTCTTTTCAAAATAGGTTCACATATATATTTTCTTATCACATTTTTCATTATAATTTTCATGCAAGTAAAACTTCTCTTTTACCTTACCTTCTCACTTTACATATATCCCCTATTTTTTTTTACCTTAATATCTTTCTTATGCCATACCAACCTTTTTCTTTCCCTTCTCTCCTTGACTTATCTTTCTCCTTTACTCTTTACTTTCTCCCCCTTTATCATTATCAAAAAGAACACACAAGAATAGTGATGACAAAGAAAGTAAATAGAGTAAAAAGATAAGAAGAGTATAGGCAAATACAGTAAACATTTATTGCATTTAATATGTTGTCCTTTACATCAGCTCTTTTTGAGAAGAAAAAACAAAGACAAAAAAGATAAGAAGATAAATTATGCAACATGAGGTGGCAAGGCTGGCTTGAGCTAAGGGTCTTAGGATGGTTTTAGGGTTTGTCCTTAGGCTCAACTATTGCATCTGACTCGGTTGGAGTTGCTGGAGTTCCAAGTTATAAGTTCAACCCTTCCACTATCCAATCCAAGGTTTGGTTGAAGTCCTTTATGTCTCTTTGAAGTTTTTGCACTTTTTGGTGTAGTGAGACAATAGAGGATTCAACCCATTAGACCACATTGAAAATGGTTGCCAATTGCTTAAGAACCTTCTTTTCAAAGTTAGTGAGAGATTTAGCAGGAGCATAAACACTTGTTCTAGTCCCTTTAGTTGTAGCAATCCTTATTCTAATTGCTTCCTTGATATCTTTATCTTCTTATTCTTGTTCATAAATCTCTCCTTATTTTGGTATTCTCTTGACTAGACCATAATTTAATCTTTATAGGATCCCTATGCTCAACAACATCTTTTCACAGATTGATTTATTGTGTGGCAATTTCTCCAACACAATGTTCTTTTCTTTAAGTTCTTCCTTTGTTGGGGGGAATAACTTTCACTTATTTGGCAATTTTGGTGATGTAATGACCCATTACAAATTCATTACCTTTATCCACTTGTCCATCTATCCTTTGCTTCAAGAATAAAAGAGTATTGATCCTTTACTTATTCTTCATGCACCAGAGATATAAAAAGTCAGTGATTGCACAGTTGCCATTGGATTGAGCTCTCTTGTTGATGTTCCATATGATGAAATGGTGAGCAATTCTCAAGGCTTGACTTTTGATTTTCAATGCCTTATTGTTATTATTGTTGCAATTACTCTTCCCATCTATTATTGATTTCTAGAACTAATTCACATCAACCATGAAAGTGGGAGGTGGCTTTAAAACATTTTACTAGTTCATTAGGCCCTTAAAATGTATTTTTTATCAAAAAGCCTAAAATTGATTATTCCTTCTTAAGCATAAGTGTGGTAATCACTCCCTAAGATTTCTAATGTAGTGAGGAATTCCACTATAACTATCAGATAGGAGGGTTCTTTTATGTGATAGAAGAGTTCCCATCTTATCCCTACCATGAGTTCCTTTACCTTTTTTGCTAATCCATACCTTGGAAGATCACCCCAGTCGAAGAACTTTCCTCCTTCTAGGTGTCTTTTCAATAGTTTGAGGGCTACTTCTTTTTCTTTCTTTGTTTTAAGATGGAATTGTTAAACTAGGAGAGAAGTTTGCTTTGTTTTTTATACCTTCCTTTTCCCTTCAAATTCTAAACCATGTTTGAATTTCTTTTAGGATTGTTGTGCAGATGAGGGTTGAAATATTCTCTTTTTATATTGAGCTAACATTGAGGCTAAATTTTCTTCTATCTTAGAGCTAGAGTAAGAGGGTTGAGGATTTTTTTTTATCGATTGCTTGTATCTCTTAACTAATTCAGGTTTGGGTGCCATTTGGTTAAGTGTTTGAGGATTGATGCAAGTGAGAATGCAAATGAAATAGCAACAACAAATAGAGAGAAAGAGAGACTCGAAAGCACGGTAAAACATAAAGTGAACTAACTTTAGGGTTTGAGGGGTTTATATAGAAGTTTAGTGAGTTCCTTTTGAATTTCAAAAAAATGACCTTTTAGAGTGTTCAACAACTGTTGTTAATAAAATAATAATAGTTGGACTTGACCATTAACTTGATCAAACAAGTGTTCTTCATCCAATGATGGTGGCTACTCACAATGGCTATTGGGTGAAGAACAATGGTCGTTGGAAAACACAATGATCTTGGGGACATACAAAAGCAAAAATGTAGAACTCACTAATATCACAATGGTCGTTGGAAAAACATGCAAAGACTTATGGTTATGTTTTTCAAAGTAGAAATAAATTTAAAATAGATTTTTTGAATATGCAACCATTTTGAAAACTTATATGATGTAAATCATTAATCAAACTTAATGATATAGTCATGAATTTAATTAATATATGAACATTTTGATCAAGATAATACACAATTAAAATCTTTAGCTATTGAGTCTAAAGACTTTATTGGTAATCATTTCAAACACATCAACTTTCAACCAACAGTAGTCATATATGAATTAATAAAGGTGAAAGAAAATAGCCTATTGTAGTTAATTCAAAGTACTTCCATCAATCCTTCCAAGTTGTCTTTTGATGAATTACATCCTTTCATCATAAGGAGGTTTATTGAAAATATTTGTCAATTGATGGTTAGTATCAACAAATTCTAATATAATATTACCATTATTAACATGATCCTTAAGAAAATGATGTCTTATATCCATATGCTTACTCCTAGAATGTTGTATGCGATTTCGTGACAAGTTGATGGCACTAGTGTTTTCACACTTGATGGCTATTTGATTTACAATAACCTTGTAATTAATAAGTTATTGCTTCGTTTATAGGATTTGAGCACAAAAAATCCCTGTTGCCACATACTCAGCTTTAGCTGTTGACAAAGCAACTAAATTTTGCTTTTTACTGCTCCAAGACATTAAACATTGACTAAGTAATTGACATGTTCCTGGAGTACTCTAAGGTACACCTAACAAAATCAACATATGAAAATGCGTTTAACATCAATAAATAACTCCTAGGATACCAAAGTCCTAAGTTGGGAGTACCAACAAGGTATTTGAGTATGTGTTTCACAATATACAAATGAGACTCCTTAGGATTAGATTGATATCTTACATATAAGCACACACTAAACATAATATTAGGCTTAGATGTTGTTAGATAAAGTAGGCTACCAATCATACCTTTGTACAACTTTTGATCCATAACCTTACCATGTTCATCCATGCTTAGCTTGATGTTGGTGCTCCTTGGAGTTTTGCACAGTTTGTTATTCTCCGTTCCAAAACTTTTGGTTAGCTTCCTTGTATATTTAGCTTAGTTGATGAAGATATCTTCTTTCCCTTGTTTGATTTGTAATCCTAGAAAGAATTTGAGTTCTCTCATCGTACTCATCTCAAATTCACTTTTCATTATGTTTGAGAAATCATCACATAAGAAAATATTAGTGACACCAAATATGATATAATCTACATATATTTGCATTAGTAACAAGTCTCTATTCTTCTTTTTAGAGAAGAGTGTTGTGTCTATCAAACCCTTGGAAAACCCTTTCTTTATAAGAAAGTTGCTCAACTTTTCATACCAAGCTCTTAAAGCTTGCTTTAAGCCATATAAGACTTTGGTGAGCTTGAACACATGGTTAGGAAAGAAATGGCTTTCAAAACCAAGGGGTTGTTGAACACATACTTCTTCATCAATATAGCCATTAAGGAAAGCACTATTGACGTCCATTTGATATAATTTAAAATTTATATTAGATGCAAATGCAAGCAAAATCCTAATAGGTTTTAGCCTTGCTATTGGTTTAAAGTTCTCATCAAAGTCAATTCCCTCTTCTTGGTTATAGTCTTTGGCTACTAACCGATCTTGTTTCTAATAATGGTTCCATGCTCATCAAGCTTATTCCTAAAGACCTATTTGGTTCTAATAATGGAATGTTTTTAAGGTCTAGGAACTAGAGTCCATACTTTATTCTTCTTAAACTGATTGAGTTCATCTTGCATAGTAAGTACCCAATGTTCATCTTTAATGGCCTCATAAGGGAAACAAAAGCAAGATTGGCACATGCATTTCTAAATGATGATTTAATTATTACCTAACTAGAAGGATCACTAAAGATAAGATCTCTTGGATGATCTTTCTTAAAGACCCAATCCCTTTCCTATTATGTTTGCTCTTAATTTGGAGTAAGTAGAGATTGATCTGTATTTTCTTCACTCCTTATTTCTTGTGGACTGTCCACATTCTTCCTTTCTTTTTTAATGTTTAGCTCACTCATAGAACCTGTAAGATCATTAACATCTTCTTATATTCTTGAAGAAGTGGGGTCAAATTCATCAAATACAACATGCATAGACTCATTTACAATAAGTGTTCTCTTATTGAAGGCTCTATACCCTTTGCTGGTAGTAGAGTAACTAAGGAAAATTCCTTCATCAGATTTGGAGTCAAACTTCCTAAGGTTATCTTTAGTGTTTAGAATAAAACACTTGCAACAAAGACTTTAAAATATGCAATCTTGCGTTTCATATTGTTCCACAACTCATAGGGAGTTTTCTTCAACAAGGGCCTAACTTAGACTCTATTTAAGACATAGCAAGAAGTGTTTATAACTTTAGCCTAAATATACTTAGGAAGGTTGTACTCATTTAACATGGTCTTAGCCATCTCTTGAAAAGTTATGTTCTTCCTTTCTACCACACCATTATATTATGGTGTTCTAGGGGTTAAGAAGTTGTGTGGGAGAACATACTTATCATAAAATCTATAAAACTTAGCATTCTCAAACTCTTCTCCATGGTCACTTTTAATAGTAGATATTTTCAAATCTTGTTGGTTTTGAATTCTCTTGGCAAAGGTCTTAAATGAATCAATGCAAGAGTCCTTGTGAGGGAGGAACAACACCCAATTATACCTAGAGTAATCATCTATTATGATAAATGTATAATGTATGCCTCGCAAGCTAGACAATCTAGTTGGTCCAAACAAATCCATGTGAAGTAATTGCAAAGGTCTAGATGAACTTACCTTGTTCATGACTTTGAATAAAGATCTTACTTATTTTCCCTTTTAACATGCTTCACAAACTCTTTTCTTTTCAAACTTGATTTCGAGCAAACCTTTAACCAAGTTTCTCCTTTTCAGCTTATTGAGGAGTTCCATATTAACATGTTCTAGCTTCATATGATAGGTTTTACCTTCATCCAATATATATACTAGACACTTTGCATCATTGTTAATGAGAGAATTTAAATCAATTACATAAATGTTATGAATTCTCCTACAAATTAACAAAATTTTGTTGTCACTCATCTGTAACACATAGTAAGCTTATGGTTCAAACATAACTCTGAGTCCTTTATCATAAAGCTAACTTACACTTAGCAGATTGTGTTTGAGTCCATCAATAAGTAATAATTTATCAACGATAGGTGAGTCAACATCCTTACCAACTTTACCTATGCCAATGATTTTGGCTTTTTCATTATCTCCAAAAGATTCATTTCAAGTCCTTCAATTTTCTTTAACTGTGTGAAGAACTTCCTTTCTCCTATCATGTGCTTTGGACATCCACTGTCAAGATAACACTCTTGCTTTCTAACTTGGAATTTCAAACACATTTGTAAAACAAAGAGAATCAAGTTTTAGGTACCCAAATCTTTTTAGGTCCTAGAGGGTTGGACCTAGGCATTTGTTCATCTTGCCTTCTAGAAAGGCAATGATAGACAATGTAACCATAAATACCAAAGTAAAAGCACTCACCATCAAAGTTCACTAGTGTCCTATTTCTAGGTGGAGCATGCACATAGTGTTTATGAGATATATAACTCTTTTGAGCTAAGTGTCTAGGAGTGTTTCTCATGTGAGGAACTCTCTTGTGTGATATATATCTATAAGCATGGTTATGTCAATTTTGTGCCTTTGGAGATTTTGCCTCTTAGACTTGTAAAAATGATACATGTAGGCATGATTTGCTTTAGGAAGAGCATGTTTCAGTTGTATGTGGACAGGATGAGACTTAGCCTATGTGTTATTTGTCTTGGCATTTCCCTTTTTGGTAAGTTTTGGCATTTTGATAGGGTTAGGCATACTAACTTTGTTAGCCTTAATAAATACTGTTTTGAAAGTAAAAGAAGCAGTAGAAATAGAGGCATTATATCCTAATTCATGTTTAATGGATGGGCTCCTTTGAATTTCAAGGATGGAGTCTAATTTCTCCTTTCCTTTTTTGAATTTATTGGGATTATCTTTGAGCTTATAATTCTCAGTAATTAGAGACTCAACCACCTTAGCCAGAGTCTCTGAACTCTTAGCATAATCTTTTAAAGATTTTTATTCTCTTTCTTAATAGAGGAGTTGCTAGACTTGAAAGTCTCAACTTTCAGGGTGAGTTTGGTAATAATTGAATATAACTCATCTCTATAATAAGAATAAAGGGGATTTAACTCATGCTCACCATCACTATCACTATCATTACTGGAGGAGTGCTCACTTGAGGACTCATCAGATTTCTACTCAACTACCATGAGATAAAGATTGGCCAGCTCCTTTCTAGTATATTCCTCATTGGGTTCAAAATCACTTGTATCATCCCAAGTAGATTTATACACTTCTTTATCTTTCTTAAAGGTATATTTCTTGGCATAAACTTTTTTTTTTTTTTTCAGCTTGGGACAATCTGACTTGATATACCCTCTCTCATTGCATCCATAACAAATGAGTTGACTCTTGCTACCTTTCTTTGTGTACCTCATTGCCCTTTTATCGTGTTGATTTGAAAGAAATTTCTTAACTTTATTTATTATAATGGCAAGGTGCTCATCTTCACTATTGTCTTCATCATCACTAGAAAAAGAAGATGTTAGCAAATAAAAAGAAGATGGGGATTTACAGCATACCTCTTTAGCTTTCAAGGCCAAATCTTTCTTTCTCATTCAAGTGCTTTCAACTTGCTTCTCAAGAGTAATTTCATTGGCTAGTAGCTTTCCCATGAGCTCATTCAGTGACAGAACTTCTAGCTTATTAGCTCGCTGTTTTCTTAGCTTTCCACTTATCTTTGCAAAGTATTCTTAGGAATTTTACTTGAGTAAAACTTCTTGAGATTTTTATGCATTTGTAACTTTTCTTCTTAACTTTGCCAGTACCTTCATGCTGAGTCTGCAAGGTATCCCATATTTCTTTTGTTGATGTGCTCATTTGTAGCTTAGCATACTTAGATTTATGGATTGCATAGATGAAAATGTGCATAACTCATATATTTTTCAAGTTTGCTTTATTCTCTTCAATTGTCCATTCACTTTTAGGCTTAGGTACTAGAACATTTCTAACTAGCTTAGTTGAAACTTCTCTTCCTTCTTTGACAATGTCTAATAGATTTATGATTTCACTGTCTAGAACAACCTCTATACAATTTTTCTAGTACCTGTAGTCATCCCCTTTGAAGAAAGGTGGCTTATGGATTGATTATGATTCTTCATGACTTGCCATGATTTTTACTTTAAGCATTTAAGCTTTGATGGATAGATAGGCTCTAATATCAATTGTTATCCCTTAGTACACTAGAAAAGGGGGGGAAGGGAGGGGGGAGGGGAGGGGTTAAATAGGGCAATGGTAGGTAAAAATAGATAACAACAAGTGTGGAAACAATGAAGAATCAAGACAACCAATTTATAGAGGTTTGACACAAACTGCCTACGTCCTCTCCTCTAGTATTCCTATTAGAGCCATTCACTATCCAGATAGCATACAGGTGCTATCAACTACCTTTACAATAGTAGTTTCTAGGCACTACCAAACCATTATAAATAGACTTTCATGTGCTATTAAAATCATTTTCTAAAGTAGTTTGAAAGTACTACCTTAAACCTTTTCAAAAAAATGGTTTTATATCTCCTAAGATCTCCCAACCAAAGACTTTCTCAAAAGAATTTACAACTTAAAAAGTTAACAAAGAACACTCTCACTCAAGTAATAAATAATTTAGAATACACTCACAAGGTGTGCTTGATTTGATAGAGAGTTTTGAGAGAAGTCTATAAGCTTATTCTTCAACTCTATTTTTGAAGATAGCTTTTACAAGCTTTGACAATAATCTTATCTTGTAAGCTAGATTACACTTGTTTCACCCTTTTTATTTAAAGATTGCTTTCACAATAGAAGTACTTTCTTTTTGACCTTTTGCTCGCCTTTATTTCTATTATGAGAGGGTCCTTTTATAGGCAAAGACATGAAACTAGCTGTTAGAAAGGTGATTGCCACTCTATGTCACTAAAGTAGTCAATTAACGCGCATTATTAGGTATTTTTTTTATAGAATACAACTTTAATGGTCATTGATCATAATGAAATGCCTGTTGGAACTAGCTATTGGAGAGAGATTTGTGTAGACACTCCTTTTCTGACTTTTTTAGTTTTTTACTCAATAACTCCTTCAATAAATGTTGGAACTTTTCAATGCATGGAATTTAACTTCAACTTTTATTTATATATGGGCAGTGCCCATTGTAAATTTCCAACAGGGTATGAACTTGATGCCATGTTTTTTAAGATTTTTTATAGTGCTTCAATGGCTATTGGCTAGCTTTCAACACTAGTTGAGAAAGATCAGAATGTCTGTTGCACTTTTGAAGATGCCTTGTTGGAGGTTCTGAAAACTTTAGCTCTACTTAGAAGCTTTTCCAATGCCTATTGGTAAAAATTCAATGCTTGTGTCGAGATCTTAAGAGTTTTGTTCACATCAAGTCACTTGGTCCAATGCCTGTTGTAAAAATGCAATGCTCATTGAGATGTCTAAGAACCATACCCATTGTAAAAATTGCAATGCCTATTGTGAAGATCAACTTGCAAGCCTCAAATAATTGAATCATCCAACGACTATTGTGTTTTTAGAGAACCGTTGGCTGAGAGGTCCAGATACTTTGCTCACACTTGGTTGTCACTTCAACACCTGTTCAGAATCTTTAATGCCCATTGATGAAGTCACAACGCCTATTGAAATGTGGCAACACATGTTGGCTTTGAATACTTAGAGTTTTTACCAAAACTCTTTCTCCAAACATCTTTGGTCAAAAGATTGATGTACTTGATAGATTTTACACAACTAACTTAGATAAGAGTTAGCTTTTAGATGTGTTTGTAATCATCAAAACAAGTTTGGTTCATCATACTCCCAAGCTAGGTTTAACACCATGATCTTTATTCTTAGCACTTAAGCTTTGATGAAGGGACTAACTCTGATACTAATTGTTATCCCTTGGTGCCATAGAAAGGAAGGTTGAATAGGGCAATGGTAAGTAATTGAAAATAAAAACTAAGTGTGAAAATGAATGAAGAATCAAGACTCAAGATTTACAAAGGTTCGACACAACTTGCCTATGTCCTCTCCTCTAGTATCCTCATTAGAGCATTTAACATCTAGATAGCTTGAGGTGCTATCAACAACCTTTACAATAATAGTTTTTAGGCACTACCAAGCTGTTACAAATAAACTTATGGGTGCTACTAAAACTTTATCCCAAAGTAGTTTTCATTCACTACCTTAAACCCTTTACAAAGTATGGTTTTTAAGATCTCCTAACCAAGAATTTTCTTAAACAAAATACAACTTTAAAGATGAGGATAACTCTCTCACTCAAGCTAATAAAACACTTTAAAGTACAATCACAAAGTATGCTTGATCTTATTGAGAGTATTGGGAGAATATTTGGAAATTTTATTCTTTAAACTTTATTTTGAAGATAACTTTTACAGGTTTTAAATAATAAACTTCTTTTGATTACTATATCACTCTTGGTTCACCTTTCTGATTTGAAAATAGCTTTCTCTATAGAGTACTAGCTTAATGAAATAGTTCTCTATTTACGTATGTTGAGAGCAAGTTCTTTAATAAGTTGAAACAAAGAACTAGTTGTTAGAAAGAAAGTTGTCACTTCATATTACACTTGTAGATAATCAATGCCCATTGATAATTTTCCACGCATCTTATTAAGTCATCAATTATTGTTGATTTCATGAAAATGGGTGGTTGTTAATCAAAATACAACTTTAACGGCCGTTAGAACTAATGAAATGCCTATTGAGACTAGCTGTTAGAGAGAAGTTAGTATCAACGCTCCTTCTTTGACTTTCTCATTTGTTTATTCAACTATCTTCAATTGTTGTTGGATATTCTCAATTCCTATTAGGATTCAATATCAATCCCTGTTGAAGTATGAACATGCCCATTGTAAATTTGTAGAAAGGTAACTTGATGTTTTATTTTCTAAGATTTTCTATAGTTCTTCAATGGTTGTTGGTGAGCTTCCAATACCTATTGGACATCCTTAACGTATGTTGCATTATTGAGTGTGCCTCATTGGAGGGTCCAAAAAATTTAGCTTAATCTATAGAGCTTTTCTAATGCTCGTTGGTAAGATCTAATGCCCGTTTCAAGATATAGTCTTGCTCAATTGAAGTTACTTGGTCTAACACCTGTTGCAAAAATGCAACACTTGTTGTGAGATCAAGTATAACGCCCGTTGTGAAATTGCAATCCCGTTGCAAAGTTCAATATGCATAGCTTATGTGATTGAGTTATCCAACACCTATTTTAATAGAGGATATTGTTTGTTGTGAGATTTAGAAGACTTTGCTCATGCTAGAGTGATACTCAAATGACTGTTGAATTACTTCAATGCTCGTTGCCAAAGTCACATTGTCTATTGGATAATGGCAACACCCATTGGACTGTCAAGCTTAGATTGCTTGATTTTTAGTCTTTTAGTATTTAGAGTTTTCAATCACAACTCTTTCTCCAATCATAATAGTTCAACGAATTGATGTACCTATAAGAATTAACACAAATAACTTAGACAAAGGTTAGCTCTTAGATATGTTTGTGATAATCAAAACAAGACTTGAAATCTAAAGGTTCAACAATGACAGATGCTGATACTCTCTTCTTAATTGTCAAATTTAACTAGCATCACAATTTTCACTTGGTTGTTATGCATCGCATGTCAAAGATGACCCATTTAATAATGAAAACTATGCTATGCTTGTGGAAGACATAAATAATGCAAGAAAAATAGAGAGAGAGAGAGAGAGAGAGAGAGAGAGAGCATATTTTGATCAGTGATGGAGTAATTCACGAGAGTTGATGGAGAAAATGGTGTTGGCGATGGAATTTTAGGAAATTTGAGGAAAAGCTCTTGTGATCATTATCAAGGTTTCATGCTCGTTCTTATGTGTTTGTCACTCACGCGCTATCAATAGATTAAAATAAGATTTAATTAGTATACTTTTTAATTAATTTGGTGTTAAAAAGTCATACAATTAAAATTAAGTCTAACTGAACCCACCCAAATAATTTAGAAATCAAATTGGCCTTTAGTTTATTATCAATTATGCATTGCTATTGGTGATTGCTATGAGTCATTAACATCTAATGGCAACCACAATGATTAATGAAAGTCGCCTCCTGTTATGGTAATCCTTTTTGTAAATTTTTCCTCTTATATTTAGTAATAACAGTAAATTTATAAAATTTGTTTAGTATAAATATTTTATTCTAAAGGTAAAAATTATTTTTTTTTTTTGTATTTGAAGTGTTACAATTTCTTTTATTATTTTCTAGTATTCTAATGAAAAAGTTATTTTCTTTAGAAAAAAATTTTCTCTCAAATATTTTTCACATATAATGGATTTTCCATAAAATAAATGACTAAAGTATTTCTAAAAAAAATGTAGATGTTTCAACCTAATGCCTAAGTTATATATATATATATATATATATATATA
>CATIWR010644871.1:0-16266 GCA_949677035.1 Omphalea diandra | reverse complement strand
TTTCACTTTCAGGTACGTTGATGCTGTTATGACAGTACCCAAAGGAACCTTGTTCCCAATGTGTGGCATGAACCTGGCATTTAACCGTGAATTGATTGGACCCGCTATGTATTTTGGGCTTATGGGTGATGGTCAGCCAATTGGACGCTATGATGACATGTGGGCTGGCTGGTGCATGAAGGTATGTGTTGTATGGAATATTCCTTCTCTTTACATCTGTGTCCGCCACTGTTTTCTTGATCATTATGTCATTTTAAACTTAAAATTTGCTTCTTGAATTTTGTTATTGAAAGAGATTAGATTGTGATCTTCTAGAATTAGTTTTGAAACTTTCAGACTCATATTTGCTGGATTTCTCAACTTTTGTAGGTGATATGTGACCATTTGGGATGGGGAGTTAAGACTGGTCTACCCTACATTTGGCACAGCAAAGCAAGCAATCCATTTGTTAACCTCAAAAAGGAGTACAAGGGGATATTTTGGCAGGAAGACATTATCCCATTCTTCCAATCTGCAGTCCTTCCTAAAGAATGCACGACTGTTCAAAAATGCTACATTGAACTGGCCAAGCAGCTGAAGGAGAAACTCGGCAAGGTAGATCCATACTTCATTAAACTAGCAGATGCCATGGTTACTTGGATTGAAGCTTGGGATGAACTTAACTCTTCTGAAGCAAAACCTGCAAAGCTTCCCAATGGCACCGCAAAATAGAGAATTTGAAAACTGGTTATTTAGCATTTCCGTCCTGGTATTTAGATTTGTTAGTTGCCTAGTAATTCTAGCTTCATTATTATATTATTATTATTATTATTGTTGTTGTTGTTGATGTTGTTATCATTTATTATTTATTATCATCACAACTATTACTGAAGAATTTTTCCCCAGAATGGAAGATTGAGATCATTTATAGTACTTGAAGAGGGATGAAATTTATGCTGTATTTTATCTGATATTGAGCTTTAGACATATTGAGGTAATGAGATTTGAGATTGTATTAGGTTTGACTTCATTGGTCTTGGAAATGATAGTCATTGTGATGAATTTGAAATTCTTGGGGGGCCAACATGTTTTCTACTATTTCCATTACACTCATTTCTAAAATCGTTGCATTGCACCTTTTTTGTTGTTTTTTTCAGAAAAGTTTGAAACTTGAAGAGAAGTTTTTTGAAAATCAAACATTTCTCCCTCCATAAAATCTGTATATGTTTTGGATTGGATGTATCAAGCATTGTCAAATGCTTTGAGCCCCACAGCTAACTTTGTATTGAATCTGGTCCTGGGTTTTTAGCTGGCAATTTTTGTCACCTACTACCATAGTTTTAATCTTGTTTGAATTTCATTTTCCTCTGACCTCCAATCATCGTAGTATGATATAACTTGCAAAAAAAAATCTTAATCTGGCAAAATTGCAAATTTAATAACTACATTCATATAATTTGCAAGCGGATTGAGACTTTCTTATTAATTTAAAACTAGTAGTTCAAATTTATTTTTAATTATAATAATTCACTTTGTGAAAATTTTAAATTTTATTTTGTAAAAAATAATATTAATCCTTTAATTTGAAATGAATGATTCAAATCTAATAGATTATGAAGGTTCAAGTATAAAAGGAAACCCTTTGCAACATATTCTATTTTTAATATTATTATCAGATGCCAAATATGACAAATTAGACACTTAACATCAATGTCATATTTCCATATATGAAGGTGTAGATCCACTAAGCTATTAAGAGCATGTTTGGCCTAAATTCTTATTTGGTTGTTTTTATTGCTAAAATTTGAAAATCAAATTATTATTAAATATTTTCATTTTAAAATTTTATTTTTTAAAAAGTTAAAAATAAATTACCAAAACTTGTGAAAACCATTAATAAAAATACTTTTTTTTTAAAATCTATTTTTACAACTCATTTTTCTAAAAAACACTTAGTTTTAAAAAACAAACCAAAATTCAGAATCAGAAAAGATACCAGCATTTCAAAAAACATTTTCCTTTATTCACATTATATATTAATTCAGGTCTTCATAACTGAAAATTTTCAACTTGATATTCTAATTGCAGTTAAATCAAAAGCAAAAATGGCGATTTTAGAACCTGATTAAAAATAACATATCCCACAGATTTCCTAAATCGAATAACTTTAACAAAAAATAAAAAAACAAAAACACTACACTCGCAAGATTATTGACATCAATGATTATACTCAATTGGACAAATTAAGAAACTTCTTTCAACTATACAAGGCAGACACCAGAGAGTAATATTAATGAAAAAAAAAATTACAGCTTTTTTTTTCAAATCAAAATTGCCTTCCTTTTTTTTTTTTATTTTTAATTTGCATTGAATGAATTACAACTTTTTTGCCTCTACACAATGAATTTTGATGGCCGAACGCAAATGGCGACCTTCTAAGAATTTAGCCCATCACTTGAATTGAAGAGCACAAATTGTAAACAACCATGCGCTGTGACAAAAGATGAGAATATCATACGGTATCAGGGGAAAGAAGAAAGGAACTTGTTTTTTTATCCCTTTAGCTTGCAAACACTCGCAGTGACTCACTGTGGGCACTTATAAAGTAGTAAACTGGCCTCTGTCATCTAATACCACCAGGACACCTGACCCTGAATCATCAATAGCAACACACGAAACACTTCCACCTGACAGCACCGGGACAAAAAGTACTATATAGAAAAATTTTAAAACAGTTAAGATCGGCACAACAGCCAATGCATCATCTGGACCATCAAATCGTTATTAATAAGGGCTCACAATTTTGGGATTCTGTAGAGAATTTCCCAATTCAAACTGATATTTCATTTGTCATGATTAGGACACTGTTGCAGTGAGGTGCTACTGCATCTGGATGATTCGTTTCCAGTGTGCATCTTGCTAAAATATGGGCATATTATTTGGCTGGAATTGGAATTGTTAACATCCGAATTTGCTCGCAGGTGGACCGAGAACTGTTTTTTGGAGCAAAGAGTGGTGCCAAATTTTGAAGGACTCCATCAGTCTATTTTCACACATTCCCGCATGAAGGCTAAATATCATGTTAAGGATCCTTTATCACATGAATTTAAGCATCTCCTCAAGATCAAAGACCGTCATTTACCTCTCTCATGGGAATATGCATGCGAGTGCATATGTATACATAAGGTAGAAAAAACAGCAGTCTACAACTTTCAATTACCACTACCACAAGAAAAGAACGTCAGCTCTGGAATTGTAATTTTAGTAAGTGAAGTGAAAACTGACGCTAAAAAAAAGAAGTTTGATAGTCCCTCAATTTTTAAATTATTGTCGTTTTAGAGGTGTTTACTTAGATTAAAAAACAATTAATTAAGAATAATTTCAATCAATATAGACTAATATACCTTGATTTGTCTCTAACTAAAACTCTACTATTAACATAATAAGAAAATAATTAATTAGAAGAGAGATAAGAACTAATGACGAGAATAAATTTGAAAAAAAATTAATTAATATTACATTAGTATTCTAAAACGATAATTATATTGAAATAGAATATAATTTCTAAAAAGTCAGTAATTTAGAAACAAAGAGAGTATACAAAAGGTATCCCACCCATCCAAGGTATCTTTGAGCACCTTTTAGTACCATTTGGAATGAATCATATGAGAGAAAAGAAAAAATTTTAATTCTGTTAATAAAATTCATTCATCTTAGTAATGAAATACTCTGGTTTTGAATAATCTTTAAATTAAAAAAAACTATTAATAAAATTTTTTAATTTTCTCATCAAATCATTTTTTAAATTAAAAATTAAATTCTTTCAAAATCTTAGTTTTCAGATGAGGCCTTTAAGTTTGTAGGCTAATTGTAAAGTTAAAGGCCCAAACATGACTTAACAGTGGAAAATGATAAATCCTACTCATAGAAAGCATAGCATGAGTAATGAAGCGAGCTTCAGTGAGCTCAGGCTTTTTGCCTAATCTCAGGAGAGAACTCTAAAGCTGGACTCGAGCCTGAAACATAAGCTCAGAGATCAGTTCATCTAAATTTTAATAAACTTTAGCTCAACTCAACTTGGCTTCCCTTTTGGAATGTTTAACTTATAATAACAGTAAATGGAGGTTCACTGTCAAGAATAAACTACTCTTCAAGTCAAGCGGGCCTATGAGTAGAGGAACGCAGTGTCACATGCAAAATTAATGTGCAAAAGAATAGTGGACATCGAAACAGACGAAAATGATGGAATACAAATGGTTAAGGTGAAGTCAAGGATGCAAATGCAAGACAAGCTATGCAGGAGTTTTCAGAATTTCCTAAAAGGTCTTAACCTACTCAGTTCAATATCATTAGAGAATAGGATATAACAGAAACCTAAATTGCTAAAACTGAAGTATACCTTTGAATTTATGCAAAGTGCCAAGTTCTTTCCCGTGACTAATTCCCACATATAAACAAGTCCATCACATGTACCGATAATTCCATGACCAGCAGATGTGCCAATAGAAGTATCCCTGCAAAGGGATCTCCAAATTGAAACCTGTGGTACCTTTAAAAGTTGACTCTATATCTCAGGTGCATGAAGAACAGTAGATTCAGCTTAAGTTTTTTTTTTTTTTAAAAAAAAATTCAATTTTTGCTGCACAAATAGGCTTTTACCATCAAAACACCAATTTAGTGACACATTCTATGATGTTTTTTGTTTCTTAAAACATATTTTGTTAAACTATAGAGAGAAAAGATGGAAATACATGGCATAAACAGCCTAAAATGTGCTTAGTGTACTTTGAACTAAATTTACTTCCATAACTTGCACACAAAACAGGATATTACGAGAAAACATTTTGCAGTGTTTAAAGATAAGGAACCTACTATGAGATGAAGAGAAAGGCACCTTGTATTCAATGTGCTTCCAAAGATCATTGTATTTTTCACCAATAGAGCTAGCCTCCAGCATCCAACTTGATTAATCATGCAATAACTTGATTCAAAATCATGTGGAGCATCAAAGTCAGGGACAGTTGAGACAAGAAGCCAGACGGCAATATCTTCCCCTTCTAAAGAAGGAAAGAGAAGATTCTTGCTGTGCTCTGAAAACCATATTTTTGTTGCATCCATGAGTCTATTTATGCGAGCAGAAACATTAGAGTAACCAAAACCATTGGTGTCCATTAGCCAACTAAACAAACTGATAGGAAGAATTGATGAACTGAAGTGGTAGGAGCAGAGATGTCCCTGAAAAATCAAAACTAGCAATCAGGTACTTACAAGATTCAATACCAACAAAATAATGTCCTTCAGTTATTTGTTGAAGGGAAACAGGTGCAAAAGAAAAGCAAAATAATAAGGAAACCTTCAAGAAAATCTAAAAAGGCCATATTGTACCCTGAAATTATGTCTATTCTCCTATGCATGTTTTGAATGAAATTATAGGTGGCCATGGCTGTATGACTGCATCTATTCTTTGTAGAACCAGGTAGAATCTAAAATTTGAAGGCTTATAAGCAGGAATCTCAGGTCCTAATCATCATATGCTTTGCAAGCTAATATGACTTCATCAGATTCAGAAATATATTTTGAACCATGTAGCCAGTGACAATGAGAAATTTGGTGAAGGGAAGGCCAAAGTTCTAGCACTTCCATAGTGCTAGATGACAGAAGATAAGAATTGGAAGTAGAACCTATGGCAGGAAGGATTTAATAGAATGAAACACAGATCATCTTCTGCATGTTTATCTAAATAATGGAACTAATTCTGCCAGCAAGGGACAAAAGCCAAAGCAAAAAACTTCAGTATATCAGAAAAAATAAATATCAACTGTAAAGTTTTCTGCAATGCTGGCCAACAAATAGTATCAATATAGACATGTTAAATGCCAAACTAATGACTTTTAATTGATAAAAGACGACATCTTATAAGCAACATACCATAAAGTGAATTCTCCAAAGTCATTGTACCCAATAACTAGAGAACCACACTTTGGAATTCTCTTCAACTCCATTATGCAAGGGAAGATGCAATCATTAGATGGTACGGTGAATTCTTCAGCTGGGGCACTACAAATGATGAAACAGAAGAGAAATGAAACCATAATCTTCATACAAACACATTAATATCTAAACTCAGATGAGAAATATCAGGGTAACGAACGTGAATCAAATGGATTATATAATATATGAAAGTCCAGTAAAATCACATACACCTTCATTACAAATAGCTAATCTCAATAAACAGTGATTGCATTATATTCAATAGGAAAACAATTTATACAAAATCAAGAGTTAACACAAAATTCTGAAAAATATGATGAAGCATGGCCCCCACATATGTAAAGCTCTAGATAAAATAAGCAAAAATATAGGTCAAGGAGGGGCAGAAGAAAGAAGCAAAAGTGGGTGTAAGGAAGCTGTTCCAGAATGACACAACATAAAATTACAGATTACTACATTTATGATTTAGAATCATAAAGCAGACAGCCCATAAGTAAACAAATAGTTTGAATATTCTACAAATTAACTGAAAAAAAATTAAGCTAAAACATTTTGGAATACTGATAGAACAAACCATGCCATGATAATGCCTCAAAAAAATTGAAGTAATTTTACATTGACAATGGTTCAAAAATTCACCTCCAGCTTGAGTTCATGGTCCACATATGCAGTCTCCTACTCTCTCCAGCAGCAACAAGTTGGTCAGGTTCACACACCAATATGCATTCTCACGCCCCACAAGCCTATCTTCAAAAGGACCTTCGGGTATTTCTACAGATGGCACAGATGGAACAAAAGGATTTGACATATTCTGGCCTTCTCTAGCACAGACAAATACCTGATTTTGTGATATCAAAGGTGCCCAGCTGCATGATACAGTGTTGGGAGTTACAATAGCATTGTGAGTCTCCAAACCAAGGAGGCTCCCTCCATTCCTGGTATCAGCACTAGACATTTCCTTTTTATGTGGTTCAGAAACAGAAGAGCTAACTTTGAACGCCTCTGAGTCGAGCAAAGCTCTTGTAGTTTCTGCGGCACAACCATTTATGAATTCTCAGCACACTACAGTTACCAAAAGTTGAGGATATTTTCTTTTTGTAGGTTCAGTATTTGACCCCTTTTTTCTGGTGTATACTTTTTTTGGGACTTGACTACCAGATATATTGCTGATTTCAGAGGGCCTAGCCTCAATGACAGTATCCTTGCATGTTCAATGCACAGAACTGTCCAAGGCTCCAACAGTAGCATCACTTGCACCTACAGCTATAAAATAATTAATAATTATTCAGGTTAGTTAATTCAGGATCAAAAGGATCTGAAAGAATATATTTGTGGAGTTTCAGATCTTTCAATTGGTTTAACTGACTTCAACAAGGTTTGGTGCATTGCACCGGTTCAAACATCGGAAAAAATTATTGGGTTTCCAGATATGCAGTTTGTGAAGAAGAAAAAAGGCAATAGAGGCTATTCATGAGCCAGACGAAGGCTGCAAATACCAGGTTTAGTTTTGACATATTTTCATGGTTTGAGGAACAAATACAGAATTTATTTTAATGGAATCAAGTAGCATTACCTTCATTGCAATCAGATGCAGTTTCAACATCCTTCCTGGAATCAATCTCAGCATCTAATGAGTTTTCACCCAGATTTTTGCTCTGGTTCACTTCAGTGAGAATTTACTTGCTTGCAGACATGCAACATAAAATAGACTCAGATAAGCATAGATCACCATCCTGAGGCCTTTTACTTGAGGTCAATTGCAATTTATTATCATGTAGGACATCTATATTCCCACCTGTTGCAACATTAATAACCCATGACTCTTTCATACCTGCATTAACAAACTGTTCCCTACCATTTCGAAGAGATGCATCTTTACCAAGACTAGGTTGATCAGCTTCCACATTGTTGGAAGGAAATATTAGTTGGTTTGTTACATAACCCCCATTAAACATTACAATAACAGATTTGGTATGTTCAGAACTTAGTATAACTAAGTGAACTACACCAGGAGATTGAACCTCCACAAAGTAGCATGCTTCGTTATTTTCTTCATAAGGTGTAGGTGTAGAAGGCAATTTTCCTGAAGGACTAATGGTTTTCTTTTTCTTGCTGGATGATTTTTTGAGCAGAGGAATAGCTTGTGGAAGCAGGACTGTCATCATTGACTTGGCTATATCTTGACCAACTGAATCAAAATCGCTCTTTCCAGAACTCAAATTTGAATTAGAACTCCCTGTTTCTTCTGCTGGATGAGATTTGTTAACCAGTGCTTCAGAAAAAGCCTTATCAGTTGCCAGTAAATCTTCTTTGACAGTACAAGTAATTTTGTCACAGGTACTTGGAGCAATATTTGTAGTATTAACTGCATCGAAGTATTGTTAAGCATGAACAAAGGAAGTTTGCTGATGCCAAATGAAAGAGCTTATGCAATCATTTCTGACCAACTTAGAACAAAAGAAGAGAAGTCAAGGAAAACCTCACACAAAATCTAAAGTATCAGGAACACAAAGATAAACATCATGGACATTTTGAGATTCTTCTGGACATGATATGTCTACAGTTTTGAATTCTGATGGCACTGGAAAATCTAATCCTTGAACTTCAGTATCTCGCAACCTATCAAGCTGTGAGACATTAAGAATATTTCTCAAAGTACATCAATCAACTGGAAACATGAACTTGCTGAAAAATTGAGAACATTAACAATTTTGTTGAATGGTTATACAAAAGAATAACACTGAATTTGGCACAGGTATCTAAGAACCAACAAGTAAAGGAAAGAAAAGAAAAAAAGTGAGCTCCACTCACTAGACAATAAAATGTCTATTAATTCATAGCTTCAAACTCAGAAGAGTTCAGAAGAAATAGAAGATAAGTGCTTACAGATTTTTCTTCTAAACAGGAGTTTCTGACTACAACTGTGGGTTTATTTTTTCCAGAACTGGTATGCTTGCTTTCTTCATGGGCCAGGACAGATTTCTCTCTACAGGGTAGTCAACAGACTTCAAGAGCAAACCATCTTCAGCTGAAAAGTAACTATTTTCTTCTCCAGTAAGATCTTTTAATTTCACCCCCTCTGGCACTGCCTCTTGAATTTTGTAAGCATTCTGATTTTTGTGAAAACTAATAGAAGAGGGAGGCAAGGAACTCCTTTGCTTGTGATTCCCATATTTTAAATTTGATGGCTCAACATGACAAGACAGATCTCCATCTCACTTTCTTTTAAGACCATCAACATTTAATGATTTATAACTTATAATTTCGTGTCTGTTGCTTTGCTTCCCTGTAACTTGTGGTTTTGCCAAATATTCTAATAGATCAGAACCTATGTGCACATCTTGGCGTTGATTGTTGTGATCTGTACTGGAAGCCCCATTGAAAGCTGGAAGATAATAGATTACGTTCTGCTATTCCATTGACATTTGCCACCAGCTCCCTCAGTACCCTTTGGACAAATGGATTTCTAAATCCAAAGAACTGCACATCTTAGACATGATTGGGAAATTATTTAGCACATCCAGTTCATTTCAGTTACAATGTTACACTTCTGAAACTGATTGTTTTGGAAATAAAGACAGAAGAATAGAAGTCGGCGTCATACTTGCCTGTAGACCTAGCAGTTAAGATGCATGTACAGCCAACCACATTGATTGCTCCGACTCTTCATTTTACCACAATGTACCCTGCTACCGTGTCAGACGCAAATTGGACACTTAAAACAGACATGGTTATTTGGATATCCAACCCTCCAATCAAAAGGAAACATTTTTATAAAAGTCGTTTACTGGTACTCATACCTGACTTCTAGGGACATAACCAAGGACAGAGAAGAAATTATAATTAAATATCAATAGTCTAACAAAGAATAAGTTGAAGAGTCCTTCATCACAAAAGTTCTAGTAGAACACCATGAACTTTTGAAGTGTAAAACTCTCAAAATATTACTTTAGATGCATTCAGCTCAATAGTTTAAGAACCACAGTTGCATAAGTTTGATCTTTACAATATTGAATACAAATTTCAAATGTCACTAACTTGAGTAATAGGGGATCAATAGGACAAATATTAAAACCTAATAGTTAAGTTAATGAGTCTGTAATTTACAATGGATTATGTGCATCATAGTTTTCATTTAAGAATCACACAATTCAGTTCCATCAAGTAACTAATCACACAATTCAGTTCCATCAAGTAACTTTAGCAGATTAAAATGAAAATGCATTGTTGTTTTGTTGTCCAATAGTAGTTGCTTTGCAACAGAAAGCAAGACACTTGACATATAACAAAGGCACATGGAAAAGTCAGATGGTTCAACCTAGAACCATTTTTCCAACTAAAGGAAAAATTTCTTTAGTAGTTTATATTTCTATATGTGAATTAATTTCCAATAGTTCTAACTGTATCCTGTCCCAACTGCATTCATCATTCATACATCACATACAAGCATACAAGATATCCACTTTAGAAACATAAATGAGGGGCAAACTGTTTAACTTGAAGCCTTCTCGTTAACATCATCACCACCATGATAGATGAGAATCTTTCTACCATTTTAGTTTTTAGTAGAAGTGTCTTCTTCCTCCTTATACGCCAAACAAATATACTATCCTCTTATCTTTTAGCAAGCATCATACTTATAGATCAAATCTTTTCGTTGACTTAAGCTCCACCATAGACTAAACTGATTATAACACCTAAGTCTATATTTAATCCACTTACTCATTAAATAGAGAGAGAACTTCTTTCCTTGTCATTTTAATGAGCATGCAATAGGTTGAATTTTGATCATTCACAGTGGTTTCTGAACTTTCATATTCTTAATTCTCAAATGAAATAAGCCCCTCTAAAGTTTCTGCATTTCTAAAGTAAAATGCACTGCTTGGTTTCAAACATTCAAAGAGTTGCCCATCAAAATATAAAGCAAGCAATTTTAGTGCAATGAACATGAATATTACATAGCGCTTAACCAAAAGCCAAGAAGAGTGTTGATAGAGCATCCAAAGTGACAATGCAGGGAAAAACTAAAGTTCCTGAACGATCACCGGGACCTCTTTGTCAACCTCTATAAGCAAGTGATCTAGGTTGTATCCCAGTTTTTAACGAGTTCATATACGAATATAAGAAATGTACTGAAATAATCGCCATTTATTTTGTATGGAATGCAACTAAAAACTTGACAAAATGCCAAACATGTTAATGTCTACCTCTATGCCATCTATCTTGCTAGAAAATCTTTTTCCATGCCAGACCTTCATGCGTGAGCAACCTTTCTTCTCAAATTTCTCCCATGCAAAATCTGGTGTTTGCCCAGAACACAAATTTCCATCAGGAGAAGTAATCTGCAGAAAAATGGCCATGCATCTTTTTAGCTTTGCATAAAACCAAACAGCATTATTAAAAATCCAAGGGGTCTAGGTAGAAACCACAAATAATGGTCCTTTAGGACGTTCCTGAATCTCCAACTTATAAATGCTCCCATTATAAGCTCGAAGAGCATGATATCCCACAGGATAAGTATAGCGGTCTTTACCCTGCAGAATTACAAGTTCAGTCAAATTAAAGCAAGGCAACAAAAGATGCCAGCACATAGCATTTGCAACAACCCAGAGCTGCCCTCTAAGTCATTTCTTTTAGAATCAAATAGCCATTCCTCTTTATGGAAGCATAGCCATTGCTGTCACAACTATTTCTGCAGCCATTGTACAATTTAGCAGCTGTTTTCTATGAGAATTTCAATCTTTGGGATGGGACCACTGAGTATCACACAAAGGAGACAAATTTCCCTATCGCACTTGAATCGAGTATAAAATACATGGGATGATTTTTTTTAAGACCATGAAATTTATTAAATTAAGTCCTAAATTACCTTCCACATCATCTCCTCAGTAGGAGCACAATATCTGGTACCAAGTCCCAAAAGTCATCATAAATAAATTTATTTTCTTACAGTTGAAGGTGCATTTGGAGAAATCTATTTTGAATTTTAATGTTTGGATTATATCTAGAATTCACTTTGAATTTATAGCTTAACTAGCTTGCGGTTTAAATTTTTAGCTTTAGTAGCTTGTACCCCTTGTTATTTCAGAATTCATTTGCAGATTGTATCAATTTTGGTATAATTTGACTTAACTAATTTGAGTATTAAAGTTACAGCGCTTTTTCTTATTTACATACCTTTTCTTCTCCTCTTCTATTGCGCTTAGCATCTAAACAAACCTTATCTTTCAAATTGCAATTCCACAGTCAAATTGCTCGCCCATTAAACTTTTACATGCACCTTTTAGCCATTCATTAATACAAGTATCCAAGGTAAAATTTATATCTATTGAATTTTAAACCATGAAACAGGACAAAAAGAGAAATTGAAGCAAAAGGAATGATACAATAAACGATAGGAAATTAAAGGGGAGGGGTGTGGGGAGAATCAAACCCTAGACGAGCTCCAGTACTTCTTATCCCATGTTCCGATGTATAGAGATCCGATTGAAATAATTTCAAGACCGTTTGCTTTCTCTGCTTCTTCTTCTTTACATCTTGCCATTGAAATAGAAAGGTAGATTCAATGGTGATTGATCGAATCCGTAGCAGACGCGGGAGAGAGGGAGGGAAGGGCATTATATTTCAGATGGCGGGAGTGAAAGCTGAATATGCCACAATTCCCTTCACTAACTGGAAATTTTTGAAAAACATTAGGGCCTGTAAAATAACTAGGCCATGTTTCGTTTGAGAGTTTGAAATATGGCTTACGGACAAAAAATAAAAATAAAAATAAAAACTCGAAATATTTTATTTTTATAATATTATCTAAACTTTATGAAAAAATATATATCACTTAAAATTAATAAAATTTATGTTAGTATCACCAATTTTTAAAATTAAAGTTTTAAATTAATTCTCTATGATGATATGAATACTAAATATAAAGAATAATAATTGATTCTATGGATGCCACATGGAATCTATGTAAATTATATAGGCTAGTTTGAGATTTTAATCAATCAATCAATAACAATAGAGGGTGATTTTATTTTTTCTATTTGCTTGAAAATGAAAAGAACAAGACTTAAAACTAAATAAAATATAAACATATAATATAAAAAAAATATTTGCAAAATTAAAAATAATTTTTATGTAGAGTGAGTTATTTGATATTAGCTTGAGAAATATTCAAAACTGACTCAAAATTAATCAAATTGAACTCGAGTTTGAGCTACTTGAGTATTTAAGTGAGTCAAATTCGAATTTCAAAATACTTGGTTTTAGAGATTAGCGAGTTTAATAGATTTTAGACATTTATAATAATACCAATAAAATTTAATAGATCCATACCTGATTAAGTTTATTCAAATTTAAATTTTAATTTATAAAATTTATAAAAAAAATTATATAAATAAATAAGTCTAATAAAATCGAGATATAGTATTCAAGTATTTGACCGAACTTAAATTCGAACTTACAAATTGAAAATTTTGAGTTTTCAAATGGAATTCAAACTCGAATACGAAAGGATTTGTCTCTGTTAGACTCCAATACGCCCCTACGAGGGACAAGTGAGACTTGTTCTATATCTAAATCTATAACAAATACTTCTCCAATAAAATGCCTTCTCCAAATCGGTTCAAATTAGTAATAAAGTCCCATCCAACATTTTTTATTTATTTTTCTGAATAAAACAAAATTAATAAAAACAAAGTAAGAATCACATTTTGGGAAAAAAAAAAAAAGTATGGATTTATGGCCAGACTAATAAGAAAAATATGTTCATGCATTGAATTGATAAAACATGCAATTTATCGTTTTCCATCTTTATTAATTTCGTATTTTTTCTTTTTTTTTTGTCATATTTTCATTCTTAAGATTCGGCGAATAAGTGGACAAATAGGCAGCGCGGGGACCGCAATCTCCATTGAATTAATAAAAAATTTTGTCCTTTGCCACGTTTATTCAATGAAGTCGGCGACAAATAGGACCAGAGGCCAAGCTCACCACCACAGCAGTCAATTCCTTATCCATTTTGGGTCACACTACGGTGCAATATTGTACCGGCGCGTCAAAGAAAAAAACAATATAATATTAAAATATCTCTATTAAAAAGATGTAGAACAGTTATTTTTATCTGTGTCAGATCCAAAATTTGTACCAGCAACAACGATTGTGAAAAATAATATATTTAATCACTTAATTTTGAAAAAATATCTAATCAAATTTAATATTAAATTTTAAAAAAATTGTATAAAAAATTTAAAAATTTCACCTTTATATTAAATTAATTCTATTTTTTTAATTTTAAATATACAAACTATTTTTCTATCAACAGTAGTCTAGACATGGTTTTTAATAGGTTTGATGCTGCATCGTTATAGATATCCAATCCTAAAAAATAATGGACACATCAGCTCTAAAATGACTAATTTAAATATTATTAAAATAATAATAGTTAGTATTATAAAAATTTTTTAATATGGTAATTATTACTAATATATCAAAATTATTATTACTTATATAACTATTAAACTTTATATTCGTTTCTGAAATTATTAATTCTCGTTGATTTGGTCTCGTATCAAACTTATCCTAAAAGTTATCATTGATATTTTATATATTAAATTAAATAAATTAATATATATATATATATAAGATGACAAAAATATTAAAAAGTTGGAGCAAATTACTTATAATGAAAGATGATACGTATCCAAAGTAACAAAAAATAGATATTTTAAATTGTGTGGAGTAAAATAAGTTATATAATCAATAAAATGAAAGAATAAAATTCTATAAAATTATATTTGCTTGTAGGTTTGTATAAATTTTATAGTTACACAATTATATATAAGTAATTATGGGCTAAAAAAATCAATTATTCATTGCATAAATCCACTTGCGTGTCGCGCATGGGACTAATATGAAGACAAAATCTATGTGGTAACTTATCCTCAAAAACAATTATGTATTGACCAAAACAAAAAAACTCATCCTCAAAGAATCATTACTCAAACTATTTATATAAAATAAAATTATATAGAATTACACAAATGACTGAATATTTATTTTATAATGTATTAACTTAAAATTTTAATTTGAAATAGTTTTTAAAATTCAATATAAAAAAGATTAATACATATGTTGAAATTCTAAAAAAATAATGAACGTCAATCATTAATATAAATATAATGAGAGTTAGAAGAAGAAACCAATTAAAATATGTACCATTTTATTGCATTTGGTTGTATTTTTCCGTTTCTATTTGATTGTGCTCTTCAATTCGCGTTCCTTTTTCTCTTTAGGTTGCACTTAGGTTAGGTTTCTTGGGAGATATAATATCTCGGACTTAGTTTGGTGCATTTTACTAAGTTTTTTCGTAGATGTATTTATCTCAGATCTCTTATATGATAAACTCACACTAAAATATTAAACTATCAATCAATATATACATAGTTAATTGAAAGGGATTTATTTAAACAACATATTAACAAAATAATTATATGAATATTAAACGAAAATAGGTAGATTTGATAATTTTTTATCCGACTCGAAAATTCGATCTGAACCTATATGAGAAAAGGTAATTTGAATTCGATCCAAATTTAAATAAACCCAAAACTATTAAAATCTAGAATGATTCCAAAATTTTTGAATTAGATTGGATCTAAATCAATCTAACAAATTGGATCAATTTATGATTTGACTTAATTAACCCGATGATAATATAAAAAAAATAAATTTTATTATTAAATATATATAAGGCAGATAGTTAAAGTAAAAAATGAAAGAATATTTTTTTAAATAATTAAATTATTTTATTCAAATTTAAATTTAGCTTCAGCTTCAGCTTTAATTTTATTTTTATTTAAAATATAGTAATATTTTTATATTTACAATAAACTTATAAATTTTCTTGTATCGTTTTATGTACCTAAATTATAATTTCTTTTTCACAATGGTAAGTTATTTAGTAAGAATAAAAGTTATTTATTATGATAAAATAATTTTCATATTTTAAAATATTTTAATACAATAGTAAAGATATTATTGTAATAAAATTGCATTTTCTTATATGCAATTTGGTGAACACTAGAAATTTGGTGCCAAGATATTGTGATAAAATATTATGGAGAAAGTGTTTATATTATAATTTATCTTGTATAATTATTTATTATGATAAATATTTTTGAGCTAAAAATTTTTAGGCTCAATGACTTAAAAAATTCAATTTTTTCATGAATTTTCAATTGTAAATAAAGTTTATGATTAAGTCAATTACATCATAATTTCATGAATTGGTTTTAGTTA
>CATIWR010644792.1:0-15285 GCA_949677035.1 Omphalea diandra | reverse complement strand
CTGTCAAACATGTCTCAAAGATTTGATGAGCTATGATCTGCAACGTCTCTTTTGTGAAGTTTTGCTATAAATACCCCACCAAACAACCATGAATAAGGTTGCTAAGGAATTTATTACAAGTGATAAAAGCTTTCAATCTTTGTTACTCATTTTCTTCATTTTCTTTATGAAATTGTAATTGTTAGGTGTGAGCATTAAACACCAAGTTGTGAGGTTATTGTTTTAGCCTGTAAAAACACATTGTTGTGAGGTTAGCCTAAAAACACATTGTTGTAAGGTTGTGTGTTATCCTAAAAAACACATTATTGTAAGGTTGTGTGTTAGCCATCAAAACACAAGTTGTATAAGTTAGGTGTGAGCTTGAAAACACCATTGAGATAGTGAAATACTCAATTGATTAATTAGGGAGTGGACGTAGGGTTAATTATACCCGAACCACTATAAATTGATTGTCTCTCTTCTACTCTTTCTTCTCCCCTTTATCTTTGTTTTTGAAATTTTTATTCACCAATTCAACCCCCCTTTTTGGTGCCTAGGGACAACATTTTTATATTTTCTTTTTAGTGTGGTTTTACATTTTTATTAGTTAAAACTTCTTCTTGTGTTAAATAATTTGTTGATGAATGGATAATATATATCTTTTGTGATTTATTTTTATTTTTATTTTTATGCTATATTTTTTATATAGCTCTTTTGTCACTTATGCCTTACATTTCATATGTTTTTTTTATCCTCTTCACTCTTTTTAGTAATGGCAAAAGGGGAGAAGAGAAAATGTCTAAAGGAGGAGAGAACATAGACATATATGTCTATCATAATATAAAGGGGGAGACATGATCTTAATAGAGTCTTAATCTTATTAGAAACATAAGGTGCATAATTACTTAAAGCTTAGGACAAAAAGGGAGACAAGGGAAATATAAATTTAGAGTAAACTTCTTGATCTACAATTTGCATATATTGTTTGTCATCATTAAAAAGAGGGGCGAGAATGTTGAACCTTCTCGGTTATAAGTTTTATTTTGATGATTACAAACAAAAAGTCAAATAAACTAACCCTTTTGTAAGAATTTCAAGTATGACCTTGTTGGCCTCTCATCTTATACCTCAAGAGCATTCAAGTAAGGTTCAAAATGTTTCATAACACATGTCAAAGAGCAAAACTCAAATGGACAAGTTTGGAGTCAAGCAAGTGACTTTAGCATTGCCAATGATAATGGATATCCTACCAATGACTATTAAATGTACACTAATGAGTGTTACAAATTACTAATAATAGTAAAAAAAACTTAGAAGAAATCATAAAAATTACTTGTCTTTTGTGAGTCCCAATAGTGGTGGACAAATGTATCAATGATCCTTGAGGATACAACAACGAGCATTAAATATCACTAATGCCAGTAAGAAAATCTTAGTATAATTGGCAAACTCTTTTATAAGTCCTAACAATAATGTAAGAATGTATAACAAGCATGGAATTGAAACTAATAAGTATAGGCATAATACAAACAAGCATTGAAGCTCATTCTTGATGAAATTCCAATGACTAGAGAAAAGATCTCAACGATTTTAGTCATTATATTGGGGCATTAAAAATCTCTAATAACTATTGAGAATTCATGTTAGATGTTGTTAGAGAGGTTATACATAAAGTTTGAAGCTAATAGTTATTAAAAAGATAATAATAGGCATGGATTATCCTCCAACGAGCATTATATCATCTCAACAATTGTAGATAAGAAAGATTTTATGGTACTCAATGACCTTTAAAGTAAAACCTAAAGTGTGTTAGACATTCAACAACTATGGTTATCACTCTAATAGACATTGATAGAGTTTCTAACAAATATATTGAAAATTTTGGCATCTCTCTCAATAAGAATAGTAACTAATTTTTATTTTTGCCTCTATATAAAGACCAAATTAAAAATTCATACGTTACATGTTATAAGTTATGAGACAATATTTTTAAGATTTTAAAACTTAAAAGTGCATGCAAAAGTAACTTAACATTAGTTATTTGAATTAAGCTTGTTCATGGAAATATGAGAATAACTTCTTGAAGAAAAAAAACCATTGGCAAAGCTTTAACAACATCGAGCTCAACCTTCTCTCAAACATATTGAGAAGTTCATATCTATCACTTGTAAGTAAAGTGTTTGAGTGTTAAGAGTATTTCGTTTAGTAATTCTTCTAAACCTTATATAAGGATGCCCTTAGGTTGAGAATAACCTTTAAACCATAGACTTGTTAAAGGTTTAATATAGCACCCATAAACTTTCTAAGGAAAGGCTTGAATAGTGCCAATAAACTATTTGTAAAGGCTCTTAGGTTATGTATCGTAAATCCAAGAAGGTTCAAGTGGTGCATGGTTAAATTCACTTGTGTAATGACTTTAATAGTGCCTAAAAACTATTATTTATAGAAACTCTCCAATGAAGTCCAAAGGAGAAGACATGGACTTTATTTAACTTGAAATCTTAGTGTATGTCTTTATCTCTTACTTAAAAAGTTTTAACTTGCTACTACCCTATTCAACCTCCCACTTTTAGGGCATCCTAAAATAATAAGATTCTCTTAAGGATATAAACTCCCTCACTAAGGAGGTTAAGTCTTTGAAAACAAAAGTCTTAAAGAAAATAATTCTAAATTCTTTAAAGGAAAGGATAAATTCTACTTTATCCTCGAAGTTCAAAAGAGTCCTTGCATAAAGTATGGGGTAGGATATAATGTGTTTTCTTCTTTTATTCTTTTTACATCTCAAACTACATTTGTAAGAGCTAAGTATACTGGGACACCTAGTGCTCCTAAGACTAGACAGTAAATAGGTCTACAAAAGACATATGCAAATGCCAAAGCATATGCTATAAACAAAGGTCTTACTAAACCTTACATACATATATGATGCCTATACCTTTAAAAGGCAAACCACGAATACATGTACCAATGTTATAAGCCTAAAAGGTAGAATATGCAAAAGAACAACTTTTGGTATGCACCAAGGCACTATCATAACATGCTTAGACACAATCATAATAACATGCATTTTCTTCAAGGAAAAGACCTAATAAAAGGAAATATATGCAAAGCTTTAAAGGTCATACATCTTATAATTATACACGCAATAGACATACACATAGGCATATTTCTCAAAGGAAGCATTTCTCTATAAAATAGTTAGTGCTTACAATCCTAGGAGCTAAAACTCATGCATACTTTGATAAAAAGTGTTTTAATTATGGCATGTATAGCTACATTGCTTATCATTGCAATTTTAGGAGGCAGGCTCAGCAAATGATAAGAATTAACCCATAATGACTCAAGAGGATTTAGGTACTTAAAAACAAATGACTTTCTTTTACCTTATAGATGTGCTGCAATTTAAAGTAAAGAAACAAGAGTGGTACCTTAATAGTGGTTGCTCAAAACACATGATCGGTGACATAAAGTTCTTTTTCATACTTGACAAGCTTAAGGGACTAATTAATGTCTCCATTTGTGACAATGGAAAGGCAAAGATAATGGGTAGGTACAGATGGTAAGGATTTTGATTCTCTAATCCTTGACAAAATTTTATTATTTAATGGTATCAGACATAACCTTTTAAGTATGAGTTAATTATGTAACAGAGGGCTAAGAGTTATGTTTGAAGCTAAAGTTTTCCATGTGTCAAGAATGAACGACAATGAGTTTTTGTTTATTAGTAAAAAAGTCTAAAATATTTATGTTATTGATTTAAATTATCTGACTAATAAGGATGTCAAGTGTCTAGTTACCATGATAAATGAAGGATGGACTTGGCATAAAAGACTTAGACGTACAAGCATTGAAGTAATCAATAAGTTGAGAAAAAATAACTTAGTGAAAAGACTTCTTCAAATAAACTTCTCTAAGAACAAAATATGTAATTCATGTAAGAGAGGTAAATAATTTAAGTCCTCCTTCAATGTAAAGAGCAAGGTAACATCATTTTTTAGAGTCTTTGGTTGTAAATGTTAATTTGAGTAGAGAGAAAAAATATAACGCTTTAAGAAATGGTTAGAACCATGCTCAATGAGTATAATTTACCAAAATGTTTTTTGGTAGAAGCCATAAACACCTTTTGCTATATTTTAAATAGAATTTTAGTGGGATCTATTTTTTTAAAAAAAAAACTCCTTATGAATTATATAACCAAAAGAAACTTAAAATTACATTTTTTAGAGTCTTTGGTTGCAAGTGTTTCATCTTAAACACTAAAGATAAACTTAATAAGTTTGACTCCAAATGTAATGAAGGCTTCTTCTTAGGTTACTATACTTCCAATAAAGGCTATAAAGTCTTCAATAGAGAACTCTTATTGGATAGGAGTTAATGCATAGTGTACTTGATAAATCTAATCAAATTTTCTCAGGCAATGAAGGAGATGTTGATGATTTTATAGGTCCTTTAGATAAGCTCAATGTTGAAGAGAAGAAAATGAGGAGAATAATCAAAGCAAGGATGATTATGACTCAAGGATTAAAAATTCTCCTTAACTTTCTTAAAATGTAAGATAGATTGACTCAAGGATGTTGATGACTCAAGGACTGGAGATATAAGTACGACCATCCTAAAGATCTCATCATCAATGATCCATAAAAAGGATAATAACTAGATTATCTCTAAGAAATGAAAGCAATAATCTTGCCTTTATTTCTCTTATTGAGCCTAAGACCTTAGATTAGGCTATTAATGATGAGCATTAGGTTCTTACTATGTAAGGATAGCTTAATTTGAAAGGAATAAGGTTTGGACTTAGTTCTAAGGCTGAAAGACCACTCTATTATTGGAACCAAGTAGGTATTTAGAACTAAGCTATATAAGTCGGTGTTATAATAAGGAACAATGCTAGGTTAGTAGCTAAAAGCCACAACTAAAAGGAAGTCATAGATTATGATAAAGCCTTTGACCTTATTGAAAGGTTTTGAAGCCATGAGGATCTTACTTGCATTTGCATCTTATAGGAATATTAGACTTTTTCAAATAGATGTCAAAAGTGCTTTCTTGCATGGATTCATAAAGAAGGAAAATTTTCCTGGATTGAAAGTAATGAATTTTCAAATCATGTTTTCAAACTCACCAAAGCCTTGTATCGCTTGAAATAGGCTTTTAGAGCTTGGTATGAAATGTTGAGTAACTTTCTTTTAAATAAAGTTTTTTTTCCAAAGGTTTAGTAGATAACACACTTTTCACAAAAAGGCACAATAAGGATATCTTTATTGTTTAAACATTTGTTGATAATATCATATTTAGTGGTACTAATGTCTACTTAAGTGAACCAAAAAATTATGCAAAGTGAATTTGAAAATGATCATGATAAGAGAACTCAAATTCTTCTTTAGACTATAAATTAAGGAAAGGAAGGAATCTTCATTAGTCAAGCTAAATATGCTAAAAAGCTACTAAAAATATTTAGAATGGACATAAGCGAACCATGTAAATCTCCAATGTGCACAAACACCAAACTTAGATGAGAAAGGTATGTCAATAGATCAAAAGCTTTTTAGAGGTATGATTATGAGTCTTTTGTAACTAATTACATCCATACCTGATATCATGTTTAGTGTTTGTTTTTGTACTAGATATCAAGCAAATCCAAAGAAGTCACATTTGCATGTAATCAATCATAAATTCTTAAATACTTGAATGGTAGACCAAACATAGGATTGTGGTATCCTAAGAGATCTTTATTTGATCCAACAACATATTTAGTTGTTGACTTTACTAGTTATACCTTAGAAAGAGCACTTAAAGATATACTAGGTCAATTCTTAGTATCCTATAGTAGCAATAAATAAAATTTAATAGCTTTTTCCACTATAGAAGCTAAATATATTGATACTGGATTGCATTGTGCACAAATCCTTTAAATGAAGTAACAACTTCTAGATTACAATGTAGTTGTTGATCATGTAACCATTAAGTGTGATAATATTAGTGCAATCAACTTGACCAAGAAGTCCATTTAATATTCTAAAAGTAAGCATATACATATTAGGCATCATTTCATAAGGGATCATGTGAATAATGGGGATGTTATTCTTAAATGTGTTAATACGAATCATCAATTAGCAAATATTTTCAATAAGCCTCTATGTGATAAAAGGATGTAATTTATTAAAAGAGAGCATGAAATGATTGATGGAAATACCTTATGAAATCTCACATATAGTACATTCTAACCTTAAAATTCTTATATTTACTTTGTATGTGTTGCACTCGCGGTTCTTTTGAAATTATTTTTAGAACAAAACTAAGCTCTCATCAAAATTTAAATGGACATATTACTTAATCTCAATGGATAATTAACTCAAATTAAAACATTGTTTAATAAACTTTTTTAAAGATCTTAATTCTTCATAATTAAAGGCTTGGAAATAAGTACTCATATTATTTTTAGTCAAAATAATTTTAAAAAAAGAGTGAAAAAGGGGGTCCAACATTTTCCCTTTGAATAGCCCTATTCCACTATTGAATGGGCTTTCAATATTGTTTTTCAAACTTTTATTAAATAGGCTAAAAGATCATATGAACAACCTATTTGAATAAGCATTCAGTTATTTGAATGGTTGCTTCAACTCTAAATAGCCCCATTTAATTTTAGATTTTTTTAAAAATTAAAATATTTTTAAAATGACATGTTCATTATCGCAAATGGCCCAATCAAGTTCTTCCTTTGTTGATGAACATTTTAAGGATGATGTTCCTTTGACAGACCCTCATAGGGTTGCTACTAACTCTCTTAAGAATCCTATGACTACTAAATATATAGGGGAAAGTTTTACTACAAAGAAAAGTAAGAAGGAAAAGGAAAAAGTAACCTCACCCTTAAAATAAAGCACTCTAAACCAAGTACCAAATCCTACTGCCCCTAGGTCCTTTTCTTGAAGAAAACCCATGGATTATAGGATGCATCCTATGGGCCTCTTCTTCATAAAAAAAGAAGCTCAAATATAAGTCCCTGATGATGATAAAATGGAGGTGCATGTTTTATTCATTGACTTTGAACTCTTAAAACAAGTGGTTTATATGATAGGGTCATAGAACTTTTCTTAAAGATTGTATAAGGAAGATTTGTCAAAATTATAGAAGAAACCTATTAGAACTTTATTGTGGAATTCCTCTCCACTCTTAAGATTGAAAAAGGTAAGTTATTCAGCTCTACTCTTGAATTACAACTTTATTGGAAAATGAGAACCATAAACCAAAAGCATCTAGTTGCCATGTTCCTTATAGAAAATAAATGAACCAAGCTAGTACTTACAAACCATAATGAGCAAGAATGCTGGAAAGAGCTCACTAGTTTGAAAACTCAATTTAAAAGCTCAAGGAGCAAGGCCTTTTGTTTTCTTGATCCTACACTTAAGGTGTGTTATAGGTTCATTGCTTGGAACCTTAGTGTCAGACATGAATCTCTTAGGAATATCCAAACACTTAAGCTCTTACCACTGCAATGTATGAAAAGAAAAATAGCTATCAAAAATCCCTAGTGTCTTTCAGTAAGGTTATGTAAGTAAACTAACAAAAATGGAATCATCAGAAATAGATACCACATCACCAAAATAGTAAGCTATTTGAAGATTTTTGAAATACCTATTACAGGTCCATTTAAAGTCTTTACTATAGAAAAGAAAAGATATATAGATATTGGTATTGTTAAAAATGTAAGAGTTTTCCAATTGATGGAAAAAGGTCAAGTGATACCTAATCCACCACAAGGAAATCAAGAAGTGAGAGAAAAGAGTATTGAGGTGCACTAACTCAATAGTCTACCACAAGGCAATCGAGAATAGGTTTCTCAAACCCCTTCTTACAAAAACTTTTAGTCCTCAACATCCTCCTCCATCACTCTCCATAAGCAATAAAGCTATACTGAATCACTAGCTTTCTATTTTAAAATCTTTGGAAGCAAACATGATGAAGGGATTTGATAAAGTTAATATTATGATCACCCAACTTCAAAAGAAGGTGAATCTTATGGATAGAAAGATTGGGGATCTTAACAAAAGTATAAATGTCATTAAGGACCATTTTCATATGATTAGCACTTCTAATGATGAGCCATATAATGAAGATGCTAAGACATATAAGCTCAGCCAAAAAGGAAAGGGATTTATTAAAGTTGTAGGTAAAAATATCCCTAAAGAAGAAGAAGTATGACAAAGGAATAGTTTGTTACCAAGGGCAAATATCAAGAGAAAGAGACTTTTGGTCTTCCTTTTGCATTCCCTTTCAGGGATCTTGAGTGTGTCAATCTAAAGGATAAACTTACGATAACTCAATGTCTTTCTTTTTAAAATATTCCTTTGACCCACCTTTAATAAGCATAAAACTTCCCAAATATCGCAAGTGAATGATAATCAAGTAATATAGTGCACAAGTCTAAGTGAATATCATCCCACAAAGACACGTGCTATAAGTATTGAAATATGATGATTCTATTTTTATCTAGAAAATGAATACTTAAGATATTATCTAAACTATGAATGTAATAGAAATAAACTAAACTAATAAATCAATGGCAAAAAGACAAAAGCAATTAAGAAAGAAAACCTTATGATGAAATACTTAGGACACTTGATCTCACTAATGCATAATCATGAAATCATTAAACATTTAATGTTTTGTTGGATTAAGTGTTGTAACTATTGAATGTCTCAACAGTGATTAAGTCCTCCCTTTCGACTAATCAATTAATTTTATAATTGTATTTTATAGAATCGTCTCTCAATTTGAACTAGAAATAAAACACTCATCTAGATATAACAATCCTTTAAATGATAGCAATAAGTTAGGTGGAGTATCTCTACTTATGATTATAGGCATATTTTAATTTACAATCTCTCAATCTATAAATGAAACATAAATCATGTAATTGATGGCTAAGGAATCACAAGCATTAAGTACAAGAATCACTCACTTGCAAAAAAACAAAATCTAAATAGTCATTGAAATCATAAATCAATCAATCATTATCCATGGCTATATCGAGGTGCTAAATAAAAGATATAGCCTAACATACTAACAAAACAAGTCAAATCCAAAAGTAATAACATCATCTTTGATAAAGGAAATAAGAAGAAAGAGAAGGAAAATGAAATCTCCCAAATAGCTTGATGAATCTCCTTTTCTTCTTCTTCTTCTTCCTTGATCTAGTGATTTATAACACTCGTGCACTTTATCTTTCATTGTAACTTGTTTCTCCTTGTTTTCATCCCTCAAAACACATTTTTTGAGTATTCAAAAGTTCTTTTTTTTCAATCCCTTTAACCTTTCTATAAGAAATCCTAAGTTGTAGCTTTAAATACCTCGTTAAAAGAGCTAAAGGTTGGTTGAAAAGTAAGATCTGACGCACTTGTGTTATAGCTTGCAACTTTTATTTTACATGCAATAGCCAACATATGCACATGTAGTAGCAGGCACAATAGAAGGTGATTACTCTTGCTTGTCTAAATTTCCAAATTAGTCCCCAAAGCTGTTGGCTTTGCCTATTTTTATTCAATTTCGTTTCAAACTTATTAAAACACCTATAGAAACATCCAAATGTGAGAAAAAAAAAACATAAAAGTATCTAAATTAACTTAATTTAGACCTAGACTATCAGTAAATCAAGCTCAAAACTCATTAAAAAATCTTTGAACAAATTAAGCCTAATAATGGACCTATCAAACCTCCTTTTTACTCTTTAATCAAAACATCAAGACTTTCCCTCTTCATCAAAACCTTAATCTTTCTAGTATTTTTCTTTTGAATACTTGGACAACAAGTGGTTTAAATTTTATTTTTACTTTATAATGTATTCATGCTTTTTTAATGTAATGTTCTATTGATTAATCTAGCCACATTTCTTGCTTTATCCACTTATATGCTTTTGGGAGATCATATGTTATCATTTGATGAATCAGATATCCATATACATGCTACTTTGATAAAAGAGCTAAAGGTAGGTTGAAAAGTAAGATCTGACGCGTTTGTGTCATAGCTTGCAACTTTTGTTTTATGTGCAATAGCCAACATATGCACATGGAGTAGTAGGCACAACGGAAGGTGATCACTCTTGCATGTCCAAATTTGTATATTAGTCCCTAAAGCTATCAGCTTTGCCTATTTTGGTTTATTAAAACACTTATAGAAACATCCAAATGTGAGAAAAAAAAAAACATAAAAGTATACAAATTCACTTAATTTAGACCTAGACTATCAGCAAATCAAGCTCAAAACTCATTAAAAAATCTTTGAACAAATTAAGCCTAATAATGAACTTATCAAACCTCCTTTTTACTCTTCAATCAAAACATCAAGAGTTCCCCTCATCATCTAAACCTTAATCTTTCTAGTATTTTTCTTTTGAATACTTAGACAACAAATGGTTTAAATTTTGTTTTTACTTTCTAATGTACTCATGCTTTTTTAGTGTAATGTTCTATTCATTAATCTAGCCATATTTCTTGCTTTATCCCCTTATATGCTTTTGGGAGATAATATGTTATCATTTGATGAATTATATATGCATATACATGTTACTTTGATAAAAAGAGCTAAAGGTAGGTTGAAAAGTAAGATCCGATGCATTTGTGTCATAGCTTGCAACTTTTAGTTTACGTACAATAGCCAACATATGCACATAGAATAGCAGGCACAACAGAAGGTGATTACTCTTGCATGTCTAAATTTCTAAATTAGTCCCTAAAGTTGTTGGCTTTACCTATTTTGGTTTGATTTCACTTCAAACTTATTAAAACACCTATAGAAACATCCAAATGTGAGAAAAAAAAAAAACATAAAAGTATCCAAGTTAACTTAATTTAGTCCTAGAATAATTTAGTCCTAGACTATCAGGAAATCAAGCTCATACTCATTAAAAAATCTTTGAACAAATTAAGCCTAATAATGGACCTATCAAACCTCCTTTTTACTCCTCAATCAAAACATTAAGACTTCCCCTTATCATCCAAACCTTAATCTTTCTAGTATTTTTCTTTTGAGTACTTGGACAACAAATGGTTTAAATTTTATTTTTACTTTCTAATGTACCCATGCTTTTTGAATGTAGTGTTCTATTGATTAATCTAGCGACATTTCTTGCTTTATCCACTTATATGCTTTTGGGAGATAATATGTTATAATTTGATGAATTATATATCCATATGCATGTTACTTTGATGAAAGCTATAGTTAGTGGTATGTATTAACTATGGGAGAGCATTTTGTAACATATTATATATAATTCATTACCCTTGTTTTCCATCATAAAAAAGGAGGAGAATGTTAAATCTTAGATTCTTTTATCCTTAATTTTAATGATTATAAATATAGGTTAAGTACTTATCTTAGTTGCAAATGTTCATTAATATATTTAGGCCCTTCAATTGTAAAACATCAAAGGAAGCTCATTGAAATAATCAAAGGCAAAACCTCAAGTTCATTATCATGTCTGCTAAGCGGAATGACTTAGTGCATATTAGAACGAGTCCATTCACCAAGCAAAAATTTGGAGAAAATACATAGAAGGCCAAATTTCCTTACACAACCTAATTCAACAGCCTATACAACCTAGAGGGTTTAAAGATTAGAATTACCACATGGAGTTTGAAAAGACCCATTTCACTACAAAGAAATTTGAAGAATTTTAGACAGAAAGATTGAATGGCATGTATAAGACAGGAACAACCTAAATTAACAGACGTATGCATCTTCATTAATAGATAAAGTTTCCAATCTCTTATTGAATAGACTACAAAAACCAAGGAACGACTTCAGTAAATAGTCTTATTCATCCTAAAGAAAATTGAGAATTTTCAAATAGAAAATAAATGACCTAAGAGGCATGGAATGACCCAACTGAATGGCCTCATTTATGAAGAAGGAAACATAAAGTTTTAGTACAAATAGATGGAATATCTTGAGAAATATGGAATGGCTAACCACCTTACTCATCAAGAAGAAAACTAAAATTTTTATAGAAATATGAAACACTTAGAGTCCCTTGAATAGTCTTTTTGTACAATCTTGTTCGTTAGGAATAAACATGAACCTGAACAGTTTCTAACTATTGGAATGACCACAAGGAATAACCATTTCAATACGTACATCCTTATATAGAAATTTTCACTTGAGGAGTAACCTTATTCAAGTTAAAGAAATTCAAATTTAGCTAAAGTCAATTTGTGAAATGGCCAATGTAAAGCAAAACAATACTATTTAATTAAGAATTAGTTTGAAAGTTTGCTTCTTTTTTTTTTTTTTTTTTGCCTATAAATAGGCCATCCAATAGAGGTGAACCAATTGTTTACTATCAAATAGCTAGTTTTTTTATAGCCTTGAAAAGTGATTTATGTAGTGCTAACTAATTTTTTTCTCTTGGAATATAAAAAAGGACATCTCTTCCACATTAAAGAAGTTAGAAGAATTATTTACAAAAAGTCTAAAAGCTCAAAGTGATCATATTCTCTTTTGCTTCATCTTTCTTTCTCAAACATACATTTAGATAGCTTGAGAGCAATTTCATGAGTGATTCTCCCTTGAGCAATATTTATAATTTTGCATATAAAGATCATCTTTAGATTGGGTAGATAAACTCTAAGAGATCATTGTGAAAAGTTTAAGATAGTACAATCAAACTATCTTGGACAAGTTTGAATTGTCTTTGGAAACCATTTGGTAAGGACTTTTGAGTGATATCTGTTAAATTCACTATAATATATAGATTTGAATAGCATCTGTAAGTTATTTTGTAGTAAAACTCTCTAGTGTAATATAGAAGAAAGGACGTAGGCTAGGTTTATGTCGGACCTCTATGAATTTTTTGTCCTTGTGGTTATTGATTCTTATTTTTTAATTTTGAATTTTATTGATCATTGTGCTATTCACCACCTCCAAGGAATCTTTCAACAATATTTCTTAATAAGCCATGGTGGACAAAAGATAAAAGGCTATTAGATCATTTAAAAATTTTAGTTTTATTTTTTATTTTAGTTAATAAAAAAATTTAAATTAGATCATATGAAATTTTAGTATGATAATGACAAAATAAAAAAATTATAATATATATATATATTAAATATAGAAATATATAATATATTTCAATAAAATATAAAGATTTTTTAATATTTTACCCTAATAAAAAAATCAAGAATGAAGAGGGATATTATCCCTATTTTTTGAGCCATATAGTTGAATAGAGTTAATCCATCCCATTAAAAAAAAAATCATAAGGTTATGATCCAGTATTTTTTTTTCTCTCACAAAAAATTATTATTTAAATATTTATTTCACTAAAAAATATTCTATAAGTCTTCATATGCTAAAACTTAATGTTTACCAAAGAATATTTATAGGACTATATAATAGTAAATACTATTTATATTAATTATGAAACTCTTTCTTTTGCTCCAATGCAAAATAAAAATATAGTAATGTATGAAAATTAATTCAATGTATTTTATGTTGAAGAAATGTTTTACCTTTTTTATTGATATGAAATAATTGTTTACACATATTTGTTTTGATTGTAGATAGTAATTAGATTAAATAAAAATATTTAACTTTGATGTTCTTTTAAATAAATTTGTGATAGGTAAAAATAAAACAATATGTAAAAAGAGAAAATAAAATTATTTTTCATCTTTTTATGAGACTACTAAATTTTTTTTCCTCTTTTGGTTTCCTATTCATTTCTTAGATAGGGAAAAAGCACTTTCTACACTATATTTTATTTTTTTTCTCCTTTTCAAAAATTATTGGAGTTATGAATGATTTAGCCACACAATTTTTTTGCAACTAAATAACGACAGATTTCCAATGAAATCTCGACGGAATAAAAAAAAACTAGTGATTAATTTGAAATTCATGCCTAATTTTCTAGGCAAAACTGGCGCTTAGTTGGTGCCAGTTTAATACCATCAGAACAACGATGAACATTTTCGTCACTAGGATAGCAATGGACTTTTCTGTTATTAGAGCTAGTGGCGGACTATATTTGGTCAATGGACACTTAAAGAGCTAGCAATGGCAATTTCGTCACTAGCATCTAAGGTACATAAGGTGCCTTCCCACGCCCCTCCTCCTTTTTCTTTTTCCTTTCTTCTTTGTCTCCTTTTTCTTTCCCTCGCCCTCCTATAACTCCTCTTCTTTCCATGACAGGTACTAGTTCCTCCTTCTGGCATTGTCGTTTCCTCCTCATTCTGTCAGCTTCATCTGCTCCTCCTGCGGTCTTCTGGATTATGGGTATAGTTTGGTGTGAGTTGGACTAGTTGGTGTGGGTTGTTTGAACTCTCTCTCTCTCTCTCTCTCTCTATAAATTCTTGAAGATCTAACAGGTATGCGTTGTTTTTAATTTTTTGTATAATATTTCATTATTTTGATTTAGGTAATTTAGTTATTTTTTATATTAATTAGTTAGTTTTGTGATTTAATTTTTTAGAAAAATTTAATAATATTAAATTATGTTGAAATGAAGTTTTAAAAATTATGTAAAATTTGAAATATGAAATATTGATTTTGAAAATTTAATTATTTTTTACAATATTATTTGGTTTACTTAAATAGATTTTGAAGCAAATTATGTGAAATTAGGAATAGTAATTTATGTTTAGAGTTATTATGTATAAATTTGTAATTATTAATTATGTGAAAATTAGTTGAAATGTTGAAAATACGTGAAATTAATTAGAAGCTTTTAATTAGTGACATTAGTTAATTTTTAGATAAAATTATAGGAATTTTTAAAATTATTCGAATTGTTGAAATAGTAAATGATTAGAAAATTATGTGACTAATTAGAAAATTAATTGTCGTAATTAAATTTATAATAAATAGAAAATAATAAATAAAGTATTAATATTGTAATGAATTAGAAAATTAGAAATTAATTATTAAATTTGTAATTAATAAGAGTATGAATTAACGAATAATTATGTAATATATTAGCAAAGTAGGCACTAATTACTGTTATTATTTTTTATAATAAATTAGAAAGTTAGGAATTTATTATTAAATATAAATTAATTTGTAGCATATTATATTACTTGGTAGATTTATTAAGAAATAAGATAATAATTAAGACATTAAAAATTAATATTTATGACATTATTAATTGTATAATAATTAGAAATTTTAAAAGTAATTTTTAATGATTAATTTGCTAAGTAATTAGAAAATACTATATTAATTATTAATTTTCTAATTAATTTATTATTTAATTGGCAAGTTATGAATTCTTAGGAATTTTATATATATATATATATATATATATATATATATATA
>CATIWR010644762.1:0-32733 GCA_949677035.1 Omphalea diandra | reverse complement strand
TATATATATATATATATATATATATATATATATATATATATATTAACGAGTAGTGTTTGCCGTGAACATGATAATTTTTTTATGTTACAATCTTGATAGTAATATGAAGATGATAGTTCTAATCTTAATTCATTTGTTTTTTGTTAGATTCCTCATCTTGAAGGTCGTTATCTTACATGCAATGGTATGAGATGAAAACAAAAATAAAATTGAATTGAATTATAAGTAAAAAACAAAAAAAAGAAAAAATTATTCATAAGTACACTTGTTGAAAGAAGAATGCACAGACAAGAAAATATCATTGATAATGGATAAAATAAAAACAAGAGGTATAATCAACAAAATATTGAATCCAATGCGAGTGTTTTCATTTTTTATTGTGTAGGATTTGAATCTGTTAAAAAAAAATTGAGAGAAAGAGATTTTATATTTAATCTAAGGAGGGGAGGAATGTACTAGGTAAAATGTAAGAATTTCTTACCGCATTATTAAAAAATAAATAGTATGAAAACAATTAAATAAGGAACCAAAAAAAAAAAAATAAAGACGGGAAAGGGGGTTTACATAAATTAATGTGGATTATATATATATATATATATATATATATATAGACACACGCATACAAATAATCATTTATACATTATCCTTTTTTATGTTTTTATCATATTCAATAACAAATGATAAAAAAGAAATTATTATATTTTAATATTTTATAATTTATAATAAAAATGAATTGAATTACAATATTTATTCAAAACTATAAAAAATAAATATTTTCTTATAAAATACTTATACCTAAATGACTCCACTCAGATTATGGCTCAACCCTAGTTCACACACTCTTACATATGTATAAGCACACATGCACATACACACATGCGCACAAATGCATAATAAAAGTTTGAGTAAATTTAGTGGATTATCTTTTTTTTTTTTTTAAGAATAACAGAAGATATTTTCATTAATAGATAGTCAAACGACATCAAAGAAAATAGTCTTTTAATTTTGAATATCAATACAAAATGAATTTCAACACTATTAATAACTACATATTAGTTTAACTCTAAAATCATGATTTTATTTTCACATGAATCTTCTTCAATAATTCTGCATTTTTTTTCAATTATAAAGATTTTTACCAAAAATAGTGCTTAGTGTGATATTAATTGAAATTTCTATAATACACAAGAACATATTTAAGAGATAATGTTCAATAATATTTGAGAGAATGTTCAATAATTTATAACGAGTTGCTAAATAATCGATTGAAAATATGCCAGAACATATTTGAGAGAATGTTCAATAATTTATTATCATATATTGCTAAACAATTAATCTGAAATCACTAAAGCTCTCAAAAAAAAGAGATAAAAACTTTCATAAAAAAAGATAAAAACTCTCATAAGAAAGACAAAATAACAAAACTAAATAAAAAACTATCAGAAGAAAAATAAAACAAAATTAAAACCAACAAATAGATTAAGAATAACAAATTTTATTAAAAAATAAAGAAAATAAAGACAAAAGTGGATTGTCAGTGATAGAATATACTGGTAATAGTTTCAAAACACTAAAAGAGAAGCACTGTTTTTAGAAAAAAGAGACCGCTAGGATTTTGATATTGAATTTATTAGTGTGAATTGTCTTTTATTTAATTACTTATACACGAAAACGTCTTGCATGAAATAATCATATCAGTTAATAAATTGATCAATTGATTGATTTTTGTATCGATTGGTTTGATAGATTTAATTTAATTGATTCAATATAAATAAAATTTAAAAATATCATTAAAATTATTTTTTAAAAATAAAAAATATATTCATAATAGTTAAAAATATAAAATAATTTTGAAAATTAATTTATAATTTAATTTTTTAATTTAATTACTTAAACCAATTAATTCGATGCGATGTTTAAAACATAAAAAATGTGCTCGCCGGCTAATATGGTTGCCTAATTCTTGAGTTGGAGGAAACCAAGACTTTTGTGTTTTTGAAAGTCACAACATGGCCATTAATTCTCTTTCATCAATCAGATTTTATTTTATTTCTTTTTTTAACTCTCTCAACTGCATTCTAAAATATAATTAGCGGTCCAAGCTCAACTTTCACCACTAACGGAGATTATTACTTTTGTTCGACTCATCCTCTGGCGCTCAAATGCATGGAAATTTGGTGGGTCGGTAGATGTTTTATGAGGTGAGCAGCCGCTGTTATCAGAATAGGTTGACGTTTCGAAACGTTCATGGTTAAATCACATTTTTCCGGCACTCTTTTTGTTTGTGAATTAAAGGAAGAAAATTTGATTGTTACAAGTAGAGGCGACAAAAGAGTCGGATCAGATTATTTTAGATCAGATTATTTTCACATTGAGGTGTTTTTGAGTCAGTTTGAGTTCAATTCATTCGGATTTTAAATAAGTTTGAATTACTAATTGGATATGCACACAAAAAAATTTTTGAATTAAATCAGAGTAAATTTTAGACTTACTCTTAAAATAATATTTTTAGATCAGATTGGTTAAATTGTTATTCGATTTTAAATATCTAATTAGATTTTTATTATTTATATAATATTTTTTCATAATTATTTTAAACAAATATTTTTAGTCAAATAGATTTTACATACATAAAATAGAACTTGATTAAAAAAATTTTCTATTTTTTTTTAAATGTTTAATAAATTAAATATAATTTATTTTTAAATAATTGACTATATAATAAAAACAAACAATTGAATTAAATTCATATAAAATTATATTCAAGTCATATACTATAATTTAAACTAATTTATAAATGTATACTATCTAATAATAACAAACCACTCATTACAAAAAATTTTGTGTATTAGGATAAAATTAATTTTATCTTAATATATGATTTTATTGTGATAAAAAATTAAATTTATCATAATTATTATAAAAAAAATAAGTAACTTGTGATAAATTTCTTTTATATATTAATTCCTTTAAAATTATACCAAACCCAAAATCAAATTTCTATATGAATTTTAATTGTACCTAATGTTTTTAATTAAATAAAAAATTTGGCTTGATCAAAATTTGTCACAATAATATTTTTATCACTATATTAAATATTGGACCAAGGGGCAATGTGGCAACCCAAGAGGGGGTGAATTGGATTGTGAACAAAAACCAAAAATAAACACAAACATAAAAATCTACACGAGAATTTTTATAGTGATTCAACAACTTGTCTACTCCACTCCCCAAATTTTCACTTAAGCCTATTTATTTATTTTTAGGCTCAGGAAAAATCTTCCTTTTTACAGGTTCAAGGATAATCTTTCCTTTTACATGCTCAGGCAGAACCTACCTTTGGTATTTTCCTAGGCACAATACCAACCTTTACAGCCACTAGCAAGAAAAGATTCAAGTAGTGTCTAAGCCTCTCAAATAGGCAGCAAATACACAATTAGTGCTCAAGAAAACCTATTATCAAAAGAGTAACAAAAACAAACTCATTTTACCTAAAAACAAAGCAACACCATAAAAGGTTTGCACAAAAAGTTACAAAGTTGTTCACAATATTTTCTAGCCTTTTCTTTAACCTTTTTAAACTCTAAACATGCTCATTATATAGTCAAGCTCTAAAACTAGTCGTTGGAACAATTGATATTCATCAGACAACTTTTCTTCAAAACTAGTCGTTCGAGGGACAACACTTATTGTTCTTTATCAACACCCATTGAACTTATAATAGTTACATCCAATGCCTGTTGAATGTCTTTCAATGTTGATTGGCTTTGACTACAACACTTGTTGGAGAGAGAACAATGCCTATTGTTCATTTCTAGAAAGTTTTAACTTCGTGCTTTGTTTTTCCTAACTTTGTATAGTATCTTTCCATGCTCATTGAGCAATTAACAATACATGTTGGAAACTCCTTCAATGTCTGTTAAGAAGGCCAACACTCATTTCGAGTTTCAAAAGTTTTAGCTCAGGCTTGGGCACTTTTTCCTATGCCTATTGCTAGTTTAGATGAACGCCCATTGCAAAACTACAACACCCGTGGCGAGGTCCAACATATCTCAACTTGGAGCACTTCTCTAATGCTTGTTGCAAAGGGACAATGCCCATTGCGAGGTCTTAAAAACTTGCAAAAAAGCAACATCCAATTAACATCCATTGCATAACCTTCAATGCTCATTGAATGATCTAACGCCCGTTGAATTTGTTCTGGCCCTTTAACATTTGTCAGGACTTGGTTCACAACAATCTCCTCTTTTGATGTTCAAAATATGAAACAAACACTAAAAGACAAAACATTAAAACTTCTATTGAGGTTGTTATAGTTTTATTATCATTCAAAACACATCATTCAAACTAAAGAAGTGAGTCAAATGCCTTGGGTTGCATGTTCTCCAAACATTGTTCCTTTAGTATTCACAACAATCTCTCATTTTTTGAATGATGACAAACCAAGATGTTTTGATACCAACAAAATACAAAACTCAAACATAAAACTGCAAACAAGATACCAACCAAAATACATATCAATCAAAATATCCATACAGTGTTTGATATCAAGTATGCTACTTAACAACATAAGTTACCAATTGTTGTACGACATAGGATACCAAATGTTGGATGTTACATAAGTGATACTTAATAAAACAAACAAATCATCAAATCAAAGCATCCAAGAATTCTCCTCCTTTTTGTCATCATGACAAAAAGACATATAAAAAATTATCCCAAAGAAAAATGATCTCCCCCTTACAACCATATAAACAACCTCTTCCTAAAATCTAGACAAAGTTCCTTAAAGGAAGCAAGTCAAACTTGATGATATCGAGAATACAAATCAAACTTCAAAGGATAACTCCCCCATAACTATATGCTTCCTTCTAATAAATCACCCAAGATATTCAAACACAAATTCAGTTGACATAACTTGGGGTTTCATGTTCCTTAAATAAATGAAGGAAAGCAAGAAGGGAAGGATAGCTGATGGAGATTCCAAACTGATACCAAAGATGGTTCATGAAGCAAACTCCCCCTCAACAATAACATATTAAACAAAATAAAATGAGGGATAAAGATACATTACAGATAATCATACTAATTGACACCAATTGTTGTGTTTTCCAATTGATGCCAAATGTTGAATTCTCCAAAAATACAAGTCTTTTTCAAAAACTTCAACTTCTTTTCAAATTCTATAGCTCCAATCACAATTTAATTCTCTATTTTGAGCAAAGGGTGAGGAGTTTCCAAACCTACAAAATTAAACTTTCTTTGGTACCTATTTTCTTTTAGGTCCATGGGGTTTAGCAACATAAATTTATTCATCTCTCAATCTAGCATAGTAGAAGTACGCTTTATGGCTAAAATTTCCACAATAAAAGCATTGCCAAATGAATGCTTTCTTAAGCTCTTATGGAGAACATGAGTGAGGTGGCATCCTAAAAATTGGTGTCTAAATCGTGAAGGAACCCTTGCATTTTTTACATATTTAGTTCCATAACAGAAGGCACGATTTGCCTTTGGCCTTTGAGACTGGGGATGAGTGCAGCTATGATTATGCACTTGTGATTTAGATGAAGGTGAGGGAACTCTAGCTTTGTTAGTAGACCTCACAAATTTTGGCTTAAAAGTGGAAGGATTAAAATGATCAAAACCTAAGTCATGTCTATCTCTTGAAGTCTATGGAGAGCCCAAAATAAGATAATATTTCTCTTTAAAGAGACAAGTGAATCCTTCAAAGTTGAGATCTTTTTCTTGAGACTCTTATTGTGAGAATATAACATTTCATAAAAAAAATTTATTGGTTCAAAGCCTCATTTTCCTTTTGTAAAAGCTTAAAACTTTTCTTTAATTCCACCAATTTAGTTTTATAAGATTTTGTTTCTTTCAAACTTTTATCAAGATCATTGTAGGTGGATTTTAAGGCCTTAATAAGATTATCAATATTAAACATGTCTTCTAACTCTTCATTATCCTCATCTAAATCCCTATCAAGAGATTTAGGATATACTTATATTGAAGTGCTCTCCTTTAAGGCCATGAGGTAGAAATTAGTTCTTTCTCTTCTTCCAATCCTTGATATTCTTCATCCTCACTTGGTTCAGATGCACTAGAGTAATCCCAAGTGACTTTATAAGCTTTCTTCTTCGTTTTGTCCTTCTTTTCAACTATGGCTTTTGGGCAGTATACTTTTATGTAGTCAAGTCTTCCACATCTATAGCATTCAACCTACTTAAGCTTGCCTTTGCCCTTATTCTTCAACATCCTTCTAAATTTATTTGTTAGAAGGACTATTTACTCTTCATTTAACTCTTCATCATCATCTGAGCTAAGACATTTAAAGGTAGCTTTAAGAGCTATTCCAATATTCTTATTATTTGTATCCTCAGATGTGGGTGAAACATCTTGACTCAGGTTCATCTCATAGTAAATAAGATTTTTCAGCAACTCATCAAGTGGCATGGTCTTCAAGTCCTTTGAATCCTTGAGCGAGGTAACCTTGCCAAGCCACTTCTTAGGCTAACAACTCAGAACTTTCATCACTAGTTTCTCATTGGTGAATGTTTTCCCAAGAGCCTTCATTTCTCCAATAATCTCAATCAATCGATCATACATTCTTGAGATTGTTTCATCAGGCTTCATAAGGAATGTTTCACATTGACAGATAAGGGTTTCCATCTTATTTTCTTTGACATGATTTTTTCGCTCATGAGTGATTTCCAAGGCCTCTCAAATTTCTTTGATAGTTGACTTCATGCTCATTTTGTTGTACTCACTTCTGCTTAAAGCACAAAAAAAAAAAAAAAAAAAACATGTGGATGACCTTGTCATTGTTAGCAACTTGCCTTTTTTCTTTTAGACATCTCATCAATGTCATTTTCTATTTGAGTCCTATCGGCAAGTGTTTTCATTGGAGTGTATGGACCTTTCTCCACAATTCTTCACAACTCAATAGATTCATACCTGAGAAAGTAATACATTTTGTTCTTCCAATACTGGTATTATGTTCCATTGAAGAAGGAAGGTCTCACAATTGATTGTCCTTTTTAGTCCATGCTCTTATTGGGCTACCATGATCATGTCCCTCTTGCATTTAGAGGTCAGATTTTGATACCAACTATTGGACCGAGTGGCAAATATGGCAACCCAAGAGGGGGGGTGAATTGGGTTGTGAACAAAAATAAAAAACAAACACAAACATAAAAATCTACACAATGATTTTTTATTATGGTTTGACAACTTGTCTAATCCATTCCCTAAATTTTCACTTAAGCCCATTTATTCCTTTTCAGGCTCAGGAAAAACTTTCCCTTTTTATAGGCTCAAGGATAACATTTCATTTTACAGGCTCAAAAAGGACCTACCCCTTGGTATTTTTTTAGGCATAATACTATGTTAAATATATATATATATATATATATATATATATATATATATATATATATATATATATATATATATATAACTTTGGAATTAATCATTCATATTCAAAAATAACTTGATCAACCTGTTTAAATTGACTTACCTTAATTTGGTTTAAATTTTATTTAATTTAAATTATCAACAATTTTTTTAGTCAAATCATTTTGAATTGTAGATTGGATTAAGTCGCTTTGAATTACAAGATGAGTTATCACATCAAGGTACATAAAGAAATTCAAGTTATTTTTCAAATCAATCACTCTTAATTTTTATTTTTAAAAAAATAAAAAATTATTTTTAAATAAAATATAATTATTTAAACAATTTAAATTATATCAATCAAGTCAATATGTAAATTAATTTAATTTAAATTGACTCATAAATTAAATCAAATTATCTTCAAACAAACTCAAACTAAGTTTTCAGATCATAACAGAAATTACCACATTTTAATTTATCTTACTATAGCCACTACAATTGCTAATGTACGAAAATAAATATGTAAACAGGTCAGGTTCTGTTGAAAGCAGGAAGACAACTTAAGCTTGAAAAAAGATGACCATGTAAGCGATCATATAAACTAGATATGGTGTATTGTATTTTATGATGTCAGAATGATTAAGGACAATGATATATAAATTTTAGTTTAGGAATCTATAATCCCAAGTGTACAAAGTAGTAGAAGATTAACTAGGTAGAAAGTCAATGATAAAAACAAGCGTTTTGATTGTCTAAGCGTTAATATTCATTCCAATAGGTTGGTGTGACTTGTTCAAATCAGGAATTATAAGCGTCTGCTGGTGAAATTCAATTCAATTCAATTTTATTCAATTTGTTTATTTTCCATATTAATTTTTATGTTAGTTCGATCTAAATTTGTTTTAGTTTGAATTATTAAAAATTAATATTAAAATAATCTTTTTATTAAAAATTAAAATTATGAAAAAATAGACTCAATTTAAAACTTAAAAATAACATAAAAAATAATTTTAAAGGTTTTATATCTTGACTCAATAATTCAATGCGACTCAAAATAATTCGAACTCTCTCTCTCTCTCTCTCTCTCTCTCTATATATATATATATATATATATATATATATATATATATATATATATATATAATCCAAAATTAATCATTCATCAATTTCGATTCATTTGTCACATTCCACCTCTATCATTTATCCATGGTTATGCCAGTGATGAAACCACATTTAATTGAGAGTAGGCAATTGCAACCTCTAAACTTTTTAAAATATATGTAATACTATGAACATTTATATAATTTCTAACGTTTTCTTTCCTCAAAAAAAATAAAAATAAAAAAGGATTGAAGTAATTAAGTGATGCTAAAAAAAATATGGATTTAGATGAGCCCTAATTAGTTAATATATATATAATGATGAAGAATCCAGAAATCTTTAATAGAATGGAGAATGATCTAACTTGCAATTTTCCTAATTGTTAGAATAATAGATACGGTTTCTCACGTGTCTTCTCATTTTCCTTCTAACTCTCCCTTTTCTTTTTTTTATTGAAGTTTTCTTATTTGTCCAAATCACCTTATTGGCTCCTTCAGTTCATCAACACTCCAGCTGACAATTATTGTATAATGACAAAAAGAAATAAAGGGTGAAGAAAAAAAACAAAGTACACTTTTTAGAATTAATTTTAATAAACAAAATTAGGATTTTAGTTTTTTAATCTTTTATTCAAATTTTTCAATAAATCAAGAGTTAATGAACACTAGTTTGGATTTTGATTAATATTTAACTTTTTTCTAATTAATTGTTCATTATAATTATAATTGTATTATAATACGGTTATTAGTATAAATTATAAGAACTTATTATTTTCAACTTTTCATGTAGGTTAAGGAGAAATATTTTAAAAGAAAATCAATTGAAGACAAAAAAAATTAGTTCCTCAAGAGAATAATCTTGGCAGTTCACGGCATAGCCTCAAAAATCAATGAATTAAGGTAAATTTAGATGATCTACCCTCAAATCCTAGGTTATAAATTAAAATTTCAAATTATGATCCAAAGGATAAAGATAGAATTAGAAGAGCATACTTGCAAAAAAGAACTTGTCAACATCATCAACATAATTTTCCCAAAAAAATTGAAAAACTAAAAATGGTGAAATTCTTTATGTGCAAGATCTAAATCTATAAATTGGGCTCAAAAGACCAAGTGATACTCACTGGAGTTCACATTATGGCACATTGATGAACTTGGTTTAAAACTTTTTTGCTATGCTTGATGTTGTAGAATACATTATAGAAGATGGTACCACTCTATAATAAAAAGTTGAAACTAATGGACTTTTAGATTTTCAACAAACTTTAAATTTTGTGTTTACTTTGCATTTGATGAATTACATTTTGAGAGTAACAAATGAGCTATCATTAGTGTTAGCAAGAAAAAATCAAGATATTGTTAATGTTATGACTCGGGTTAAAATTTGTAAAGATCGATTACAATGATGAGGAATAAAGACTGTGATTCTTTATTAGAAGAAGTCATATCATTTTGCACTAAACAAGATATTGATATTCCTGACATGGATGATGTTTCTATGCTCAAAGGAAGGTCACAACGTAAAGCTCCAATAGTTACAAATTCACATCACTATAATATGGATATCTTTTATAGTGGTGTGGATATGCAACTTCAAAAGCTTAATGATCGGTTCCTTGAGGTAACTACTAAATTGCTACTTTGTATGGAGTGTCTTAGTCTTGATAACTCTTTCGCAGCTTTTAACAAGCTAAAGATAATTTGTTTCACTCAATTTTACCTATCTAATTTTTCTCAAGTTGACTTGATGACACTTAACAATCAATTGCTCTAGTAGTGATTTTGCAAACTTGAAGGATATTGGAAGTCCACCTGAGAAATTGGTTGAGATAAGAAGCCATGTTGTGTATTTGTTGATCTATTTACTCATAAAATTAGCACTTGTCTTACCTATTGCTACTGCTATTGTGGAGATGACATTTTCTACAATGAAATTTGTGAAAAGTCTTTTGCATAATTGGATGGGAGATGGTTGAATGAATGACTACTTGGTTATGTACATTGAAAAAGATGCCTTCAACAACATTGGCAAATAGTTTATTATAGAACATTTTCAAAATATGAACACTCGTTTAGGACAATTATGAACTTTGGTTTATTCTTTTATACAATGTTATTTGTAATATTTTAAAATTTCTTTATAATTGCACAATTATTGAATTTAGTACTATATTTTTTAATGGATTATATTTGTCATTTCTTTTAAATTTTATTTATGTATTAATTATTTAATTAAATCATATGTTGTATCGGAACAAAAATTAGTATATAAATTTTTGCACTCCCTGACTTTAGGATCCTGGATCCGCCACTGGGTCATGCAATTTTTTTTTTCTAAGGACATCTATAAATCATATTTGATATTGAAGGGCTTTTAAGTAATATCAAAATTAAATTGAGTTAGATTTGATATAAACATGTTATAAATAAAAGTATAATCGAGTTACTTTCTCAGTAAATATGTACAACATGCACATGCAAACATACTCTGATAATTAAAAAGTGCATTATGTGAGGAATGTGATTTCGAGTTCAATTTTCCTCATCTATTTTGTAACGAAAACTATTAAAAAAGTAGGGTTGTCTATTATTATGTAATCCACAATGTTATTCAGCTTATTAAATCTCTCATGAATCAAAAAATAAATATGAGAAACACAAATAGTCGTTTGGCATATGACACTCAGATACTAAGACATTTCAAACTAATCTCTCACGAAACTATAATAGATTGGTAGTGAAAAAGATTGACTACATAAGAAAAGTCATATTCTAGTTAAATTTTACGCCATCCCAAAATCTGAACTTTAATAATTGCGAACATGATAGCCCATAATTCTGCTAAATAAGCAAACGAATCACCCATTGAGAAAATTATCCTTATTATGTAGTGCTAACACAGAATATATAACCTGTTATTGAAATTTATATTTTCATGAGTTAAAAAAATTATTTTTGGTCGCTTTTTTATACACTAATTATCTTTTTTTTCTTCACCAGAATGTTGATATCTTTGGAGTACAAAATATGACGCTGTAATGTAATCTATGATCTGTTTTCCATAAGCCTGAGTTGTCACATCAATAGAAAGATGAAATTCTGTTAGTAACTTAAATGCTTTAGTGAGATAATTAGACTCCGTTTATATTTTCTACATTTTTTTTTATTTGGTGCATTTAAGAGATTTGGTCAATAAAAAAATATTATCGTGATCAAAGAAAAAATTAAGTCATTTTTCAGAAAAATAATTTTTTATTTTAAAATAGAGAGATTTTTTAAATTTTGACAAATTCATTCAAATTAAAAATAAATAATATAAATATATGTATTTATTATCATTAATTATTTTTTTACTATCAATAATTATAACTGATCATTATTAGCCAATAATAGTCACTGAAGATGAATGAGACCAACACAAATTTTTATTTTCAATATATTTTTATATTAAATAATAAATAGTATAAATATACAATATTTATAATCTAAATTTTATTATAATCTTATAAATTAAAAGAAAATTAATATTTTTGTAGTGTAATCCAAACACTAAAAATAAGTTGCTTGGATAATATTTTCTTTAGAAAATATTTTCCTTAGACAAGTTATTTTAGTTTCATTTTTTGATCTTATTTGTTTTGGATAAAGTTGGTTAAAAAAGTATAATTTTTTTTGAAATAGTAATTTTTTTGTGTTTATTTATAAGGAAATATAAAGTCAGAAAAATTCTTTTAGTCAAACTATCCAATATTTATACAACTTTTATATATGAGATTAATTTGAATTTAAGTTGGATAGAACTAACTACGGTGATAAAACTCTTTTTATTGAGTTTTTAACATAGTTGTGTATCCAAACTCAAACTTGAGATCTTTGGTTAAACTAAAACAATATCTTGCTAATTAATCTATGTGCTTAGTGATAAAATCAAAAGAAATTTACATATTTTTTTTATCACTCAACTTTCTCAACATAGAGAAAATTACTTATTAAAAAGAGGAGGGCAGTAAGTACTTTATTAAGAAAGTTGAAAAACATTTTTTCTAAATTATTTTATAATTATTTTTTAAATAAATTTATTAAATGAGATAAAATTATTTATATAAATAGATTAAGAATAAAATATTTTATCATATATTTCTCTAGAAATAAGTGAACCAAACATGATTATGCTATACTTTTCTTAGGAAAAATACAAGAATCAAATATTGTAGAGTTTAATTTCTGAAAAAATAACATTCAGAAAGTATCACTTCTCTAAAAATTAATTGCATAAAAATAAGTATTTTCATGCCAAATAAAACCTTTACTATGGATTTTTTAAGTTATATTTTTATTTAAGTTTTTTACCTATCATGCTTAAGTTGAATATTGTAGTGTGTTATTCACATGATTGTGCTTGATTTATTAATAAAATTAATTATTAACCCATGTTATGTATCATGATATAAAATTTATTTATTATAATTTAAATATAATATTCATATTATATTATATATGAATTGACTATAAAATAACATATTTTTTAATTTTTATTTAAAAAATAAAAAATTTAATATAAATTATATTATATTAAAATTATTATTTTATTTTAAATTAATTTTTAACCATATTAAAATTTAAAAAATAATGTAATAATTTTAAGAAATTTATAAAATAAAAATAATTATTTGATATATGATAAAAATTATTTAATACAATTTTTAAAACAAAAATTATATATATATATATATATATATATATATATATATATATATATATATATATATATATATTCTGTTTATTAAAAAAAAAAAAAAAAGAAGAAACGTATCAATTTGTGAGTGTTCCACTAGACATCTGTGCATGTACTATCTGTCAGTGAATGAATGCGAAAAGGAATGAAATAATTAAGATGGGATGCTAGAGGTGGTGGCTCTTCGTTTCTTTTCTAACATTTGAAATTTCTTACATTTGACAGATTGAAAGCTTTCAATGGGCCAATGATCATTAAGGGATTCACGACCTCTTTATGTTTGATGAGACATTTTCAGAATCTTCCGTCCCTAACAATTAACACCTTTCTTTCTCTTTCTCTCGAATTGCTGTATATATATATATATATATATATATAATCAACTCGCGTAAGTTTGGATTGGACACACTATTTTCAGTGGGATTGATTATTATAAATCACACTAATTTGTTATATTTAATTAAATTATTTTTAATTTTTTAATATAATATAAAATAATATTTTCATTTAATTCATTATATTATTAAATTTTAAATTATTTTTAATTTCACATTTTTCATTAAAATTGCTTTAGAGATTAATAATATTTTAAATATTATATTAAAATTATAAATTTTGTTATTTTTACTGCTCTACTGATTTTATTAATTTTTTGGATATGAAATAATAAAAGCTTAAATAAATTTACTATATTTAAAATTAAATACACACTAAAATTAAAATTAAAATTATCAAGATAAAATAAAATGTTTTTACAATGACAAACATACTTTCACCTTCATTCACATATGCATGCTTATATCTAAAAAACTTTTTATGCCTTCTTTTACCTACTTATACCTCAAAAATACCCTATTTTTATATTTTAATTAATTGATTTTGATTATAATTTTAATATATTTTAATAATGATTGTAATTAATTATTTAAGTGTTTTCTTGTTGTTTTAAACTTAAAAAAAATAAAGTAACAAAATTGGTGGAACAATAAGGATGGTGAAATCTAAAAATTAATATAATACTAAAAGTATTATAAAATTTTTAAACATTTTTAACAAATTGATAAACAATTTTAGCACCTATTAGTGCAATAGATCAAACAATTAGAATAATTTTATGCGATGTTAAGAAATAAGAGATGATTTAGTTAAATATAGCAAACCATAAAAGAATCATTGTAAAATTTTTTTATAATTTTTAATAGAAAAGTTAATAGAAAAACTTATTTGTATAACATTATAAACCTGAGGGTTGAACTCATTTGACAATAAATTATGAAAAATGATTTAGTTAAATAAGACAAACCATATAAGACTTATAATACTTAATACTTCTAAGTGTAATTTTTTTAAAAAAAGATTGAAATTAACATATAAAATAAATTTTGAGTGAGTATAGAATTATTTTTTAAATTAGAAATCAATTAACCTGTAATTTTAATATTTAAATTAAAAATATTTTAATTGTGTGTGTGCATATCCGTGCATGCTTGTATATACGTGTCTTTACGTGTGTGTGTGTGTGTATTTATTAATTTAAGTCCAATAATTTTGAATCCAAAATTAATACGTGACAATTAGATGAACCAATTGTTCAAATCAACTTAAAGTTGAATTTGGTCTTTAAGTTTTTATCATTCAAATTTTATTTCTTTCAAATTTAATATGTATTAAAACAAATTATGAATCTTTTGGTCATATTTGAATCTTTCCATCTTTTGAATATGAATTTTACTAGTTAAAAGTAGTAGGATTTTTGTTATTAAAACATATAATAATGGGTTTAACAAATTATTTATGTAATTCGAGTTGAAAGGGCTTCTACTCTTTTTCATTTGTCTATCACCTAATTCACAATGAATTTGATCATTGTCTCATTATTGTGACTTGCAAGAAGTTGAGGTAAAGAAATCCAATAGAAAAAAATTGTCTTTTTCGTTTTGAACCCATATGAATCAAGGATGAGAATTGTGAACAATATTTAGAATAATATCATTCTTTCTTCTTCTTCTTCTTTTTCGTACTCCAACATTGAAGGTTGTACTGAAGCTCTAACAAATTGGCATTCTACAACTTTTAGGGATATGAGGTGTAACATATAGGAGCTTCGTCAAGAATTAAGTCGACTACCAAATAATTCTTTTTCAAATTTTGTGCTTTTATAAAGGTTTACATTTAGTAAGATAAGTGTATTAAACAAAGTGAGGTCTATCAAAGGGTGCAATCCAGAGTAGTGTGTTAGCAAAAGGAATAATAATACGATATTCTTTTACTAAACATCTGATTGAAAATAGAGTAACTTTATAAGGATAATCAAAGATGATGAGGGTGTTTGGCATGGAGGGAAAAATTAAGTAAAGAATGTCGATGCCTTGTGATAAGACATAAAAGTGCATATTTTAATTATGACAATCTTTTCCTATATTGTGCTTAATTTTCAATTTTAATTGAATTTTATATTTAAAAAATTTAAATTTGATATTTTAGATGCATTAAGGTTGAAAAGAGGAGATTGGACATCAATTTACATGATTCTTCAATTTTGGGGCAAAAAAAGGTAAGTGCAGTTTGCGGTAAACTTACTGTGATAAGGCATGAGTGTGACTTCTCAATTCGAGACTAACGAATTTAGAAGTACTATGAGCCAATTTTTAGCCTATTTTTCATATATCTTAGTTAGGAGATTTACCCTAAATTTAGATCTTCTTTTAATATTTTCCAAAACCAATTAGGAAGACGATTCCTCTAAGGATTTTTGAAAGATTTTTGAAAGAACTTGTTGTGCTATAAATAGGATTCTCGTTTTTTGTATCGAGGAGAAGAAGAATCATGAAGAGGAAGAATAGGGCAACCAACCTCAATTGGAGACATTCTCTTCTTCCATTGTCAACTCATGAGTGCTTCTTTTCTTATTCCTAGTTTTCTTTCTTTCTTCATGAGCTAATTTTATTGTAGTAATGCCATGGAAAGTCTTATCGCAATAATGAATTGATTTTTATTTTACCTAATTAAGATATTTTTATTTTCATATTGTCCATGAATTATTATGCTTAATACTATTAAGAGTTTGATCACCTCTCGATTGATGTGGTTTATGTAAATAAATTTAGAAAAGATTTTGCATAATTGACTAAAATAATCTATGATGTGGATTGAATGGTATATACAAATATATATACATGATTCATCTGATTTTATAGGTTTTTGACAAAGTTTAATGCATTTTCTATCTTGAGAACTCCGTAAAGGGATCTAATGGTTACATGATAGGAGTAGGATTAATATAACTCATGAGGGAATATTAAGCGATTTTAGAAAAAATATCAACTTATAAACATAATAAAATATCTTAATTGAATTTAATTAAAACAAATCCATTAGAGTGTTTAGATGGACCAATAGTCTTAGCTCATTAAATTTTATTGTTGTAATTTTAATTATTTATTGCTTTTCTTTTATTTGTTCGGAGTCCATGAGAGACCTTTGCTTAATTAACTTTTGTAATGTTCACTGCCTAAGAATTTCGAAAGTTTTAGCAAATAAATTAAAGGTAGCTCTTCATTGTGTCTTTCATGAAATTGAAAACACTTTTCTTAGAGGCTACCTAATCATGGATAATGTCGTTATTGCTTGAGGCTTTCAACAAGAAATGAGTAAAATATATGATAGATTGGAGTAGAATTTTTATAGATGTTATCATATATGTGTTGAACCTTTGGTTTTAATTCTTTTAGATGATAATAATCATTATAGGGTACTAATATATACTCAAATATTTCATGTGTGGTTATAGGTTTCAAACTTTAAACTTTTTAAATTCAAATAAAATCAAGAACTTTGAAAGCATAACTAAAGTATTTTAAGTCATCAAGGAAACTGGACCTCTATACTTAGCCTTCATAACCTAAAATATAGATCTTCTAAGTTTAGAATTCTTAGAAAATGCATTGGAAGGCTCAAAGATTAAGACAATTTAATAAAGGCATAAACATACCTGTGTTATAAAAGATAAAGCCAAGTTGAAGGAAGTTGGACATATTTGGATACAGACACACCCATGTTGGAAAAAAAAACATGATTATATTAAAGCTAGCCACAACCATGTTAATGTAACATGCCCATGTCATAAGGTCTTAATAATCAGTAGAAAAGTTATATTGGTGTCATGTCTTCAAGGCATATAAAATAACTGTGTAAAAGTATTTAGCCACACCTGTGTTGCAGGGAAAGCTACCAAATTATGCCAAGCTGCCTTGGTCATGTGTCTAGCTAATTTGTGATAGTTATTTCACTATTAAGGCAATACACTTATGTAGAAGGATGCCATGCTTATATAGGCTATAATGATTAGTTTTTCAACCACTTTTTCAAAAAATTATTTGTTCTCTACTAGCTACTTTTTATGACTTTTGAGCTATATGAAGAGAAGTCATATGGCCATAGAAGGGCTTACCAAGTGCTAAGAAAATATTCTAAAAGCTCTCAAATATCATTAAGTGTATTCAAGCTACATTATTCAAACTTATGGATAATTTGTAAGAATTAGCTTATGAGATTTAGTAAGAGTGTTGATTCTCCATATAGAGTACTTATACATCTTATGTGAGCATCATATTACTTTGGTTAGATTTCAATTTTATATATAAAAGGCTTAAATTAATGTCTTTAAACTAATTGTATAAAGGTTTAACTTGTATTTGAAATCAAGTTAGTGATTCTAGTTGGGTAGAACTAAGATTGTAATTTTAGTTGTACTAGTGAATAACCTACATAGTAGAAATCTTAAGTTGTTCGCTTGAGGAGATGACATAGGAGGATAGTTTTGAACCTATATAGTTCCTAGTGCTAATCCATTCTTCTCCATCCTTCTTGTATTTTTAAGCTTGTTAAAATTTTATAAAAATTTGTCAACCCCTAATTCATTCTCCTCTTAGGTGCATGGGGATAACATTATGAATTTTCTTTGCCCATTTTATTTGTTTGATTATGAATTGTGTTACCTCTATTTCATATTCTTTTCTAATTGGCAAGTAATCAAAAGGTATGATAGAGTTGCATAGAGGACTTCATTAAAGGAATCTCATTTCACCATATCTATTTTTATTATATGGAGAGGGTCTAATAGTTATCATTATATGGTGTTGCATTTGTGGTGCACTTTATAGTGTTCAAATTTCTAGACAAGGTCTATAAATGTCACACCTTTTTTTTTATAGATGGAAATGTCACATTTTCTAAAGCAATAAATCATGAATGTACTATGATCAAATCATTTTTAAAGATGTATGAAGATGCCTCAAACCAATAGGTCAACCTAGATAAGTCAAAAGTTTCTTTCAATAAAAATTTGCTTTCATTTAATCAAGAGGTTCTTTTATTAAGGTGGGTAGTGATGTTCTTATTAAATTAGTTATTCAAGTCATTTCAAATTATGTTATGTGTTGATTTTTGCTCCCTATTGGCTCTTGTCATGATCTATAAAGTTAAATTAATAGTTTCTTTTTTAAAAGACAATATAAGCAATAGTTGTGGTATCCATTTGGCATTATGGGACAATGTATGTCTTCCTAAGCAATATATAGGTGTGTAATACAACCATTTTAACTTTTTTACAAAATAAATTGGTGTTTTTTTTTTGTTATCTTTATATTTTTTTTTGTGGAAGAATTCTTAAAGCATGATATTACACTAATACTGAATTTTGTAATGTTATAATAGGTTATAATACTTTTTTTTTTTACTTTGAGTATTATTCAAGCTCATCAATATTTGCTTGATTGGTTATCTTAGTAGTTTGGTGATAGAGCAAATGTATATATATTTCTATGGACTCTTAGGTTTTTTAGCCAACATACATATTTCTTCATTGCCATAAGCCTATTGCAATTATATTCTAAGGTCTTAGATCTAACTGAACTAAATGAATATGCCTAGAATTAAGGGTGACGATTCATGTCATGTTGTGTCTAATTGTGTCATGGTGAGACACATGTATAATATAAAAAAGTCGAACATGACCTGTTTAGTTAATTGTGTCAAAATCTTCAACTCTAACATGAACATATTTATGAATCATATGATATAATCTGTCTGACCTATTTAATTAATTGTGTCATAACATGTTATGATATAAAAATACGCGTTCAACCTAAAAACATATAAAAAATTTAAAATTTTTAATTGTTAACTAAAAATTATACATTAAGAAAGTATAGACTAGATGTTAAAAATCTAAGCAACTATAAGGTTGAATTTAAAATATTCTCTATATACAAATATTTATTTAAATAATGTTGAAACGTTTATATTTGTGTCATGTATTTCATGATAGCCCATTAACCTAATTATATAATTGTATCTAATCTTGTCTATTACTGATTCGGTGAGTCAACTCATTTAAACCTACTTTTTGTCGTATCACAAATAGGTTGACCCATTTATGACCCAAACTTTTTTATGACAATAAACCCGTTTAACTATGTGTCGTGTCATTTAATTGGGTCATGTGAAAAATTGTCGGCACCACCTGAAATGTTATTGTGATGATTCGATATTAGGATTGAATTGGCAATAGGGATTACAAAGGCTTAAGGCCACTAAACTCTATAGTAAGCTTAAATTCTGTAATATCTCACTTGTAATATGAACCTTAATCAAACATGATATGTATAAATCACATTAATGATAACTCTTTGAACATTTCATTAAATACTTCTTTCATTTAAAAAAAATTACCAAAAGAAAAAATCATTGATGAAAACATGGCTTAATGATGGAATCATCAATAATTCATTATCACTGTTATCAATTTCAATTCATAATCATTTTTGAATCTTCATTCACTAAACATAAGATTTAACATTTACAATGACTTACTAATATAGTTACAATCCTGGATTGATAATACAATCTAAGTGACTCAATCCCAATATAATAGTTTTATTAATAAGAGTAATTTTAGCATATATTTTTAGGTTAGAAATTAAGATTTTTCTTATTTTTATAGTGTTCTTTTAGAATAGTTAATTTTTTGTTTCTTTTGTGCTCATGCAAGAAATTCTAGAAAAAGGAGCTAAATTGCAGTTCAATAGTGTTGCATGAGAGATTCTTTTAGTAGGTTGTTTACTCTAAAAGTGAAGAAGAATTAACTTAAGAGTGATCACTTCATGTTTTGTGAATTCTTAGATTTTAGAATGCTTGTAATGGAATTATGCATACTCACTTTTATTAGAAAATTTGGACATTTCAATAAACTTGATAAAAGATGCAATTACTTTCTTGTTTAAGTTGATTTAAGGAACTTGCTTGAATTATTACACCCAGGAATTGATTATTTGTTTAAATTCAAGTATATGCATGCTAGTTTGTTAACATTTTTACCACTAATTCCAAATAAGGCATACAATCTTTTGAGACGAAATATTAATTCACACTTTACTAAGGAAATGATTTAGGCATTCTTTGTGTTAACACATTTAGCCCCATCCATACCTTATTATTTTTATTATTTGCACCCTTTGAGCCTTGAAATGCACTATAAGAGTATATACAAGTCTCTATCTCGATATTGTTAACCTTATTACCATATAGCCATCATTATACCCTACGCACTAAGAGAATTTTAGAATTGAAATTTTAAAATGACACTAGAATTTCTATTATATTTGTTGAGAAAGTTGAATTCCCTTCTTGATTGTATATTTAAGTTTATGTGCAAGTGTTTGATATTTGGGAAGAAAAAAAAGGTTGGGAAGTGTAATGCTTGCATGTTTACAATTGTTGGTTATTTGGGTTAGTGTAAAATCAAAATACAAAAAAAGACGAGAAGGAAAATATAGAAAAGGAGAAAAAAAAAGTTGAGAAATTGTGAAGTTCTTTTGAGTTAAGGTTGGAATGATTTGGAGCTCATAATTGTATGTAATAGCATTATATAAACTATTTGCTCATGAATTTTATGTAGAATTATGATAAATTAAGGATTGCTACTTGAGAAAATAAGAAGGAAAGATTTGATGAGTGGTGAAAATTAGAGAACATATGGAAATTTTAGTGTTACTTGATTGATTTTAATTCTTAAAATTTTTTTGCTTCTACCTTGTATCAGTTTTTTTAACAAGCCAATAAAGCCTTTTGATCCTTGATTAATGGGGTAATTACATCAATGGAGATTGATTGTGTGTTCTTACCTATGGAATTATGCATGACATTATTTTAGGAAGAGGTTTGACAATGCTAGCTTGTATTATGTTTTTTTTTTCAATTGTATCAAAAGTGAAAAAGGTGTGTTGTGGTTTTTACATATTTCTTTATTGATTTATGCTTGGAATTGTTTACAAAATTTTAAGAGTGAACTTCAATGTCATAAATTTTTTTTGAGTTTGATTGTTTTAATTTGATTGCAATTACGATTTGAGAAGTTCTCTTGTTATTTCTTTTCTTTGCTTAAGAACAAGCAAAACTTCAAGTTTAGAAAATTTGATAAGAGTCATTTTAGTATATATTTTTAGGTTAGAAATTAGGAGTTTTTCTTATTTTAATAGTGTTATATTTTAGAATAGTTAATTTTTTATTTCTTTTATAATTGCGTAGGAAATTTTTGAAAAATGAGCTAAATTGTAGTTTTTAATAGTGTTGCATGAGATATTGTATGGTTTATGCATCTGATCATGAGGTGATGCATAGTTGACTAGTTAGTAGGCACATATTTAGGCTTAGCAAATAAGTGCATAGGCTATTGTATAGTCCACGGACCATCCAAAGCTTTAGATATAGTTTTCAAAACTCAATCTGGCTGCCTTTTTAAGATAGCAAAGACCTAATCTAGATGGGGATTTCTGGGCAAAAAAAGAGCAGATTTTTAAGAGAGAAAAGTATATCCAACCTCTACACCAAATAAAAAGAAGATTTTATAAATATTTAGGGGCATTCTCTCTTAAGGGTTTTCATTGTTTTTGTTAGCAAGGCACTTCGTTTGAATATTCTTCTATTGAATTCAATGGATTTCTTTTCTTTAGAATTCAATGGATTTCTTCTTCTTTATTTCATCTTCTACTAGAATGAAATAATTTTTCAATTCTAGGGATTAGGGTGAAAGCCTAATATTTATTTCATGATTATATGAAATGATTTTTGCTATAATTGTGTTGGGTGTCTTGATTTAATATGTTTGACTTAATTGATCTTGTATGTATGAATGGCCACATATGTACAATGTTTGAGTTTCTAAATGATGGAGTGAGAGTGGACATCTAGGGTTACTCATAACATATTATTAAACTAGGAGATTGAGACCACGAAAGTATGCTCAACTTCTAAACAAATTTAAGGATTATTCATGAAGCTCAATTTATTGAAATTTGTTACCATGAGAGTAGATATAATTTCAATAATAATAGAATTAATATTGCTCGAGAGAGATTATTAGGTAAATTAGGAAAACCTATCTTCAAGCACAACTCAATCTCAATTGAAATAATTCTCTTGATATATTTATGGAATGGTATTGTGGTGTACCCAAATTCCCTATAAATCATTGTTATAAGATTTTCTTTTAATTTAATTTTAGTTTTGTTTTATTATTTTTACAATTTCAATTTTTATTTATTATTCTCTCATTATTTTGATTGCTATATAATAAAAAAATTAGGACTTTATTGATACTTGTGTGAAACAATTCTCGTGGGAATGATCTTTACTTATCTTTATATTACTTAAGCGATTCGTGCACTTGCATGGGATATAGATATGTAATATCTATGATTACAAATTCATAACCTAAGTTTAATACCTAATTACTACCATTAGATTACAAAATCTTAGGATTCTCTAGAAAACTTCATCTTAAAATCTTTCAAATTCTTCATCAGTACTATACTAAATCTAAAATTATTTTATTAGTTTGTGGTGAGTCTTTCTTGCTTAGTGAGTAGATAATAATATTACAACCTAATGAAAATATGCAAGAAAATCCATAACTTTGTAATTCTTCTTTAATAAACATTTTCAAATACAAGTGCCATATTTCATATCATCAATAATCAATCATACAAGGTAGCCTAAGTCAATGAAAATTTTGCCTATATATTTTACATCTTCACTCTCTTTTCATTATCCATATATGTTGTTTTTTTTTTTATATATATTTTAACCGTTTAATAAAATTTGGCCATAAAGAATTTTCGTTATAATTATAACCATACTAATCTTTATTATATGTGAGTGTCCTCTCCAATCGTAGTGGAAATCTCTAAGCTATAGAATAGCACCCTCTCTAGCCACAATCTAGGTTTTAAAACTTTACATATTCATTCCATTTATTAACTATCATGCATATACACCTTATGAACCTAATGGAATTTCCATATCATCCTTAGTGCCGCGAACACATCACAACATACTATGATGGAAGTATTTTCTATTATGATGACAATTAAATGCATATGCCCGTATTTCATGTTTCATGTAATGTTTTAATCATACTATGCACTCAAATGATGCATGAAGAGCATAATTAATTAAAATATTTTAAGGCTATAATACAAGTTTACTCACAATCATAATTAATTAAAATATTTTAAGGCTATAATACAAGTTTGCTCACAATTTGCTTTCTAATTCCTTTTTATTTTTCCACTCAACGCTTAAAGAATCCTTGGAATCCTTTTTGTGTTTGTGGAGGTCTAGAACATACACCATAATCTGACATTGATACATAAACATTAAGGAAAAAAGGGCTAACTTAATAAAAACCTCATTAATGACTTAAAGCTCTTCAACCTTAAGATTACACATAATCAACTCTAACTATAAAGGAAACCCTAATCCCTTATAGAGTAATAATCAACACCCACAAATCATAAAAACATCAAATTGATGGCTAATACTTAAATTAGCCAAATTATCCTCAAAATAGCTTCAAAACCCTTATATGATATCTATTTTTTTACCTAAGAAAAGGATCTGCTTAAGCAACTCATGGATCAACCAAGAATAGGAATCAAGGTATAAACTTACTTATTTTGAAGTATGTAAGAAGATCTAAGCTTAAATCTCTAAGGAAGGAAACTTTTGCTCCAAAAGTACCCACTAAAAAAACTAATGATCTAAAAGTAGACAGAGACTATTTATAAAATTTAAAACGTTGCATTTGAATTTATGGAAAAAAAAGTTAAATGGTAAGTGTTATGAGAGAGAAATAAGCAAAAAAGAGAGATAAAATTTTGTTTATTCTCGACTTTAAGGTCTTTTATAAACTTAAAGGGTCTCACAATTATAAGACTTCCCCATGGTTTATAATAAAATATCCTACAAAATTATTATTTATTCTATGATTCTCCATGGCTTATGGTGCACAAACCATGATTGTGAGAATGCTTTGCTAACACCATGATAGTGGTTCGTGACTTCTATGTCTATTAACAATGTACTATTCATGTTAAGTTCCCTTTCCACCCTTTAAAAGCATAGGGTTTCAAGTCTACAAACCTTAACTTGTTCAATTTTAGAACATAAAAACATCACATATCATGTATGAACTCCTCATGGATATTCTAGCATGTTGCGCGCAACTCAAAAATAAAATAGTGAAGGATAATTACCCTTATTAAGCAATGTTTTACTCCTTAAGATATATATTCTATCTTAGGAATCTATTTGAGTAATATACAATTGGATGATAATTTGTTTTAGTTACATCATCTATCTAGTATGTTTTTGGTGAAAATGACATACCGCCCTATTTTCAAGAAGGTTATGGATTCTCCTTCTACTTTATTTATTTTTTTTTTATCAATTATGAAAGTTTTGGAAATTTATATGGTGTATGAATCTTTCAATTGGCTTAAAGAATTTTATATGGAGGATTGTTTATGGCTTTCTTCCATTGCTTTGCAAACTTGCAATAAAAAAGTATCTTTATGGATTATATATACTTTTAATATTACAATTCTATGGAGACTCAAGTGCATGCAAAGAAGGATTATTAGTTTAATTAAGTATTCTAGTTGGCTAGTCCTTTTGGTTTCTAATTGAAAATAATCAATGGATATGATGTGAGAGCTTAGATTATGTATATGATGGGGAGGCTAGGACAATCTAAAATTAAAGTTTTTGGCTCAATTCTTTAGGAAGTGTGGTTCATATAATGTTAGAATGCATGGTTAATTTGTAAACCATATTGACATATGAAACAAAGCTTTGAGTTTCTTTAAGAGTATAAGACTCATTAGGTTTCAAGCTCGAATGATGCCCATCCAACAGACTAGCAAGTTCGTTTAATTAGTCATTCTAAATTGAACATAGATGCAATTATGGTCTCGCAATATAGATTGGTTAGTGTAAATAGGTTGGTGATAAAAAGACAATAGGGGTAAGTTTTACCTTTTTCCTTTTAAGAAATTGACTTAACATTATGACCACACCTTGACAAGGTAATTATTATTTGAGTTAATTTGAAAGCTATGAATCCTAAATGGGATGAGTTGGTTGTAAAAGGCAACTCAATTTTGGTAATTCATGAAGTTAAATAGGGCATTTAATGCATTAATCAACTTCATTTGATCCTCGATAATGTTATAGTTTTATTTTTAAATTTTAAAGTTTCATTTATTTCATACAAGATAATTTTTACATTTTATGATATTTGGCAGGCCTAGAAAAACTTATCAATAAAAAATAATTTTCTGGTTAAAAGTGTTATGAATACTAAGGGAAGAGTGTTTAGAGAAAATGTAATCCCAAGGTATTGGACTCACTTCTCTACTTTGAAATAATGTGTTTTTAATGATAACAAAACTATGGTTTTGAATGATAACAAATATATAAAAAAATCAAAAGAAGTTCTAATGCTTTATACTTTAGTGTTTGTTTGATGTTTTGAACAGACCCAATGAATGATAAAAGGCGAGATTGTTCTGAATGCTAGGGGAGAATGTTTGGAGAACATGTGAACCCAATGCCTAATTAATGTTAAAGGGCCATAATAAGTTCAATGGGCATTGTGCAAGTTCAATGGGCATTAGACCATTCAATGGGTATTGAAGGTTGAGCAATGGACATTGATTGTATGTTTTTCTTTTGTCAAAGTCTTCTGGACCTTGCAACAAGTGTTGTCCTTTTGCAACGGGCATTAGAAAAGTGCTTCAGGATGAGTTATGTTAGATTTATTCATGGGCGTTGATTTAAGCTAGCAATAGACATTACAAATTCGCAACAAATAGGGGAAAAGTGTCCAAGCCTAAGCTAAAGCTTCTGAAACCCGAAATAGGCATTAGCCTTTCTTAACAGGTGTTGAAGGAGTTTCCAACGACATTGTGAATTGCTTAACGGGCATGGAAAACAATTGTGCAAAGTTTAAAAAACAGAGCATGAAGTTCAAGCTTTCTTCAAATGAATAAATTGACATTGTTCTCTCTCCAACATGCATTGTGGTTAAAGCCAACGGGCATTGAAAGACATTCAACAGACATTGGAAGTTACCGTTATAAGTTTAATGGGTGTTGATGAGGAACAACGAGTGTTATCATCTATAACGGTTAGTTTTGTAGAAAAGTTATCAAACACAAAATCAATTGTTCAAACGACTGGTTTTGGAGCTTGGCTATATAAGGAGAATTTTTAAAGTTTAGAGAAGCTAGAGAAAAAAAGGCTATAAATCATTATGAACATCTTTGCAACCCCTTGTAACCATTTATGCAAACCATTTTAGGTGTTACTTGTATTTTGGGTAGAATAAGGTTTGTTTTTTTATTCTTTTTAAGAGTAGGTTTTCTTGAGCACTAATTGTGTATTAGCAGCCTTATTTAAGAAGCATAGACACTGCTTAGATCTTTCCTTGCTATTGGTTGTAAAGGTTGGTATTATACCTAGAAAAATATTAAGGGGGATGTTTTTCCTGAGCCTATAAAAGGGTATGTTCTTCTTGAGCCTGTAAAAGGGTATGTACTTTTCTAAGCCTATAAAAGGGAAGGTTATTCCTTAGCCTAGAATAGGGAAGGTTTTTCTTAAGCCTTAAAAAAGAAATAGATAGGCCTAAGAGAAAGCTTAGGGAGTGGAGTAGGCAATTGTTGAACCTCTATAAATCCTTGTGTTGATTAATATGTTTATAGTTTCCATTTTAGTTGCCTGTGGTTGTGTTTTTATTTTTTATTTTTATTAGAACTCAATTCCCCACTCCCCCCCTTTTAGGTTCATTTATCACCACTTAGTCCCATATTTGGCATCAGAGCCTGATCTCTTTTAAATCTTAAGAGCAAGAGGGATATGGTGATGACAACCATTAAGTCTTTTTTCTTATGGAAGCTTCCTAAAAAATGGACCTAATCAAACTAGAGGAAGCTATGTCCATAAAGCTAGAAAACCACCATCAAGAGGAAAGAAGGAGAAAGAGCTTTATGAATTTCACTTCCACAAGTGATGATGAATTTTTCTGTAATAGAAGGAGAAAAAGGAGGAAGGCTAAAAAGAAAGCGAAAGTTGGATGTCTAATGGCCATAGAGCATGAATCGAATAAGGGCTCTTCAAATGAGGTATGTGAATCTGATGACGATATCAATGAGATGTTCACAGTAGAAAATCTCATTGAGGCCCTAAAAGCAATAAATAATGATTTGGATAAATCTTTTTATAAAAATAAGATTTTGAGAAATGAAAATGGGTCTTTGAAAAATGAAATTTCCTCCATTTTTAAAATTAAAGATGAGCTTCTTAAAGAAGTTGAATGTTTGAGAAAAGAAATAAAGGAATTACTTTTAAAAGCACTTTTTTAGGTTCAAATGAAAGAGAATTTTTAAAACTGAAAATTGATGCTTTAGAAAGAGAAACTGAAGAGTTAAATTCTGAAAAGAAATTTCATGAAATTCTTTTCAAACAAAATGACAATTTTAAAAAGAAGGTTTTAAATTGGAAAAAGTCTCTTTCAAACTTTACTAAAGGAAAAGAAAGATCAAATTTAGTTTTGGGCTTTCAAAGAGATGTTGGCTTGAAACATGACATTAGATATAATCATGCCTCTTCCTCCACTTCTAGGAGTATATTTATCAGAGCTTCACCTTCTAAAACACCTAGCATCTAAGGTGTTGAATCACTAAGATCTTCATGTAAGGTTAATGCCAATGCAAAGTCTAAGAGTATAACACTAACATATGCATAAACAGAAAAAAAGCCTATTAAAAAGGCTAATCATGTTTTTATGTACGCATCTTACAAGCCAAAAAGGCAGAATGTGCTACACTTTGCACTTAGAAGAAAAGTTACTCATGATCACACTCATTTTAAGGTGCATATATAAAAAACTCATGTGCATGATCATAACTACTTTCATCCTCACTCTCAAGGCCAAAGGCAAATCATAACTTTATTTATGGAACTAAGCATGTCAAGAATGCAAGAGTTCCTTCATGTTTTAGGCACCAATCTTTTAGGATGCCACCTCACTTATGCTCCATACAAGAGCTGAAGAAAGCATTCATTTGGTAATGCTTTTATTGTGGAAATTTTGACCATAAAACATACCTTTGTTATGCTAGGTTAAGAGATAAAACATATGTATGTTGCTAACCCCCATAAACCCAAGAGAAAATGGGTACCAAAGAAAGTTTAATTTCACAGGTTTGGAAGCACCTCACGCTCTGTTCAAAATAAAGAATCAAATGGTGATTGGAGCTATAGAATTTCAAGAGGAGCTGAAGTTTTTCAAACAGATTTGTTTTTTTGGAAAAACATAACAATTGGTATCATTAACTGCAATGTATCTTTATCCCTCCGTTGGATTTTATTCAACATGCTTTTATTGAGGGGGAGTTTGCTTTATGAATCAAATTTGGTATTAATTTGATGTTTGAGTTTAGGAATCTCTAGCAACTATCCTTCCTTTCTTACTTTCCTTAATTTGTGAAGAGAACGTGTAACCTCAAGTTATGTCAACTAAATTTGTGTTTTAATAGCTTGAATGATTCATTAGAAGAAAGCATAAAGATAGGGAGTGTTTTTCCTTTATTATTTGTTTTGTATTTTTGGAACCCTCTTGTTTACTTTGTCTTTGAGTTAGATGGTTTAGATTTTAGGAAGAGAATGTTTAACATTTTTTTAAAAAAGGGAAAATTTTTTGTATAACTTTTTATCATGATGACAAAGAGGGGGATAAATTTTAGATGCTTTGATTTGATGATTTGATTGCTTTGTTTGGTGTCACTTTTGTGCATAACCTAACACTTGGTATCTTCCATGTGTTTAACATCCAACATTTGGTATCTTATGTGGTACAACATTTGGTATTTTATATGGGTTGTTAAGTAGCATACTTAGTATCAAGTCTCGTGTGGATATTCTAATAATTGGTATCAAACCTTGTGTTGATATTTTGATTAATATGTATTTTTGGTTGGTATTTTGTTTATAGTTTTGTGTTTTAACATTTGGTATCCTTTATGTGTTTTAGTTTTGTATTTTTGGTATAAAATCATTTTGGTTTTATAATCATTCAAAAGGGGGAGATTGTTATGAATGCTAAGGGAAAAGTGTTTGTAGAACATGTAACCCTAAGGCATTGGACTCACTTCTCTACTTTGAAATGATATGTTTGAATGATAACAAAACTATGGTTTTGAATAATAACAAAACTATAAAAAAAACTAAGAGAAGTTATAATGCTTTATACTTTAGTGTTTGTTTAATGTTTTAAACAGATGCAACGAATCATAAAAGGGGAGATCATTTTGAATGCTAGAGGGAGAATGTTTGAAGAACATGTAAACCCAACACTAGATTAATGTTAAAGGGTCAAAATAAGTTCAATAGGTGTTGTGTAAGTTCAGCGGGCATTGAACATCTCCTAATGGGCATTGAAGGATGAGCAATGTATATTGATTGGATAATGCTCTTTTGCCAAAGTCTTCTGGATGTCACAACTGGCATTGTCCCTTTGCAACAAGTGTTAGAGAAGTTTTTCAAGATGAACTATGCTAGATTTTGCCATGGGCGTTGAAATTTCGCATTTGATGTTAATCTGAACTAGCAGTAGATGTTGCAGATTCACAATAGGTAAGGGAAAAAGTATCCAAACCTGAACTAAATCTTCATGTTCATCTTATGATGTACATAATACTAATAACAATTGTATCATTAATATCAGAAAATAATTCTCATAAAAAATAAAATAACATTTATTATTTAAATTTAAAATATTCATCATCTAGAATTGTTCGTTAATTAATTCTAAAATATTCATTATATTTACATTTAATGCATATGTAGGCAGAACATTCATTATTTAAATTTATAATGTTTTATATCTAGAATTGTTCATTAGTTGATTTTAAAAGGTTCATTATATTTGTATTTAATGTATATGTACGCACATGTTATAAGCATTCAAATAATCATGCTACATGATAATTAAACTACAAAAATTTAAAGATTAACTATTGGTCCACCTAACTATTTCAATAGATTTCAATTAATTATATTCAACTAAGATAATTTATTATTTTAATAAGCTGAGATTTTTCCTAAAGTTGTTTAATATTCCCTCATGAGATATATTAATTCTATTTTTATCAAGTAACTCTTAGATCTATTGAACTTCAAGATTCCAAGTCTTGTTGTGATGATTACTAACAAGTCAAAGAGCTATCCTTTGTCCAAGATATTTGTGTTAGATCTTGTAGGAACAATAACTCTTTGAACTATGATGATTGGATAAGGAAATATGATTGAAAACTCTAAGTATTAAAGAGTGAAGATGAAGGCAAACTCAGTTTATCAGTCTAACGGGTGTTGCCAACTTCCAACAGGCATTGTAGACCTCGCAACGAGTATTGAAATATCACAACAAGTGTTGGAGAAACACTCTAACTTGAGTAAAACTCTTTGGACCTCTCAACAAGCGTTGTCCACATTCCCAACAGGCGTTGGACAATTGCTCAGACATAGCTATGCACATTGAACCACACAATGGACGCTGAGTTTTTGCAAATGATGTTGATTTTAACCTCACAATAGGTGTTGTCCTTTTTTACAGCAAGTGTTGAAAAAGTGCTCAATTATGAGCCCTACTCTCTGGACCTTGCAATGGGCATTGCAAATTCTCTAACAAGTGTTGGAAAAGTGCTATAAATTGAGCTATGACTTTTGAACCCTCTAATGAGGTACACTAAAAAATCAACAGACATTGAAGAAACAACCAATAGGCATTATGAATTCTTCAACAACCGTTGAAGCATTTCTGTAGTTTTTTTGAAAAATAGAGCACCAAGTTCATGATTTATGAAAAATCAACAATGGGCATTATTCTTACTATTACAAGCATTGAGATCAAAAGCAACGAACATTGTTTATGTCCAATGGTCATTGTAGAAAAAGTGAAATAAACAACGAAAAAAGTCAAAGGAGGAGCCTTTAGCCAACTATTCTCTAATAGCTAGTTCCAATGAGAGTTTTGTTGATGCCAATGATTATTGAAGTCATAAATTGATTTGCCAACCAGTTGTTTGCATGAATTTAATGATGGTTGATGCATTAACAATAGGCGTGGAGATGTTTCAACAGGCATTATTTACTTACAATTGTAATGTGAAGTGACAACTCTTTTCTAATAGCTAGTTCTTTATTTTGGCTATAAAAGGACTCACTCTCAATAAAAATAGATAGAGAACTATTCTATCAAGTGAATAATCAATTGTGAAAGCTATTCTTAATTAAAAAGGCTATTATATTATGAACAAAGAGTGATTTAGCATTAAAAACAATGAACATTCATTGATCAATCTTGAATGTGTTATCTTCAAATCAGAGTTTGAAAAATAAGATATTCAGAATTTCTCTTCACATTCTCATGCCACATCAAACTGTTCAAGGGACTTATTCCTTTTATGTTGGTAATACTCCATCTAATAGCTAGGATGTGTTCCTTAAACAACCTTTTTAACTTTTCTTCTTGAGGACTTGTCAATTTAGAAGAAACAATCACATGTAAAGTGGAATTTTCTCTAAAAATATATACTTTATATGACGAGGTAAAGGCTTAGGTTCCAAAGTGAGAGGTGTTCAATAGAAGATCACAATTGTCTGGTAAGAGTTGGTTTCTCTAAAGGTAAAACTTTACCTTTTTTTTTAGCTTGAATCCTTCTTGTCTTGCCTTCAAATAATTGAGTGTCTCCTTATCTTCTTCACCTAAGACTTGTGGATCATCACAAGAATTAAGAACAATATTCTCTAAAGGATCATCTAATTTAAATGCATTTACTTTAATTGCACACACATTAATGTAATCAATCATATTTATTTTATGTTTAATTGGGTCAGTATGTTTTATAGATTTAAATATATTAAACACAACTTCTTCATAATTGATTCTAAGAGTAAGTAAACTGTTGGTCTTAATGGTAGATGAGACATCCCAAGAGGGAGGGGGGGGGGGGGGGGGGGGGGTTTTTAAAATTTTTATTTAGAAAACAAACAAACAAAATAATTTTTTTAAAATGTGGTTTTTATTTTTTTAGAAATGGAAAAAAA
>CATIWR010644628.1:0-28952 GCA_949677035.1 Omphalea diandra | reverse complement strand
CTCTTCTTCTTCTTCATTTTGGGATAATCATGCTTCATGTGCCCTTGTTTGCCACATTCATAACATGTGACATCGTTTGATCTTCCTTTTGGACTTAGGGCAGTTTTCTTGAAGACTCTTCTCTCCTTTCTTCTTTTTATAAACTCCTTTGTTCTTCTAGAGAGCATTGCTAGCTCTTCTTCCTCTTTATCACTATCTTCATCACTTGAGGAAATGTCTACTTCCTTCTTCTTGGTTGATGCTTTGAGAGCCATGGTTCTCTTTTCAGGTTTTTCTCCTTGGCCCCTTAACTTTTTCATTTGCTCATCCTTTTGCAAGGCCAACTCATGAGTCAAGAGTTTGCCTATTAGCACATCGATTGAGACCTTTCCAATCTCTGGATTGGATTCTTGTATGCTGCATACTTTAGCACCAAATTTGTCAAGTGGAAGAGTTTTAAGGATTTTAGTGTTTACCTCATAAATGGTGAGAGCTCTTTCGAACTTCTTCATGTTGAAGACAATGGACAAGAGTTTGTTGGTCATTTCTGTGATGGTCTCATTATCCTTCATCATGAAAAGTTCCCATTTGGTGACATACATCTCCAAACGGCTTGACTTGATAAGAGTAGTGCCTTCATGATAATTCTCCAAGGTCTTCCAAATTGCATGTGCAGTTTGACAATGTTGTACTCTCCCAATCTATTCTCTAGAGAGGGAGCTTAGGAGAAAGACCATTGCTCTTTTATTTCTCCCATTGGACTTTCTATGAGCTTCAATCCATTCCTCCCTTGGGATCAACTCTTCACTACCATCCACAACCTTTGTGGGTGGCTTCCATTCTTTGATGACTACATCCCAAAGGTCCACCACATCTATGTCAAGGTAGATCTCCATCATATACTTTCAATGAGTATAGTCAGTTCCATCAAAATGTGGCCTGAGTTGTGAGTGGATTACTTCTTGTGCCATGATCTTATTTCACCCAATGAAGGTTTGATTTGTGAAAACCAAGCTCTGATACCACTTGTTGTCCCTTGGCACCAAGAATGAGGGGTTAAATTGGTGTATAAAAAATTTCAAGAACAAAGAATAGGGGAAGAAGAATGAGTAGAATGGAGACAACCGATTTATAGTGGTTCGGGTATAATCGAACCTACGTCCACTCCCAAATTGACCAATTGGGTATTTCACTATCTTAAGGTGTTTTCAAGCTCACACCTAACTTGAATAACTTATGTTTTGATGGTTCACACACAACCTTATAACAATGTGTTTTTAGGCTAACACACAACCTCACTCAAGTGTTTCACTAGGCTCACACTTAAACCTATCTTGGAGTGTTTTTGCAGGATCACACTATAACCTTACAACTTGGTGTTTAATGCTTACACCTAACACTTACAATTTCATAAAGAAAATTAAAGAAAATGAGTAGCAAAGATTGAGAGCTTTAATCACTTGTAATAAATTTCTTAGCAACCTTATTCATGGTTGTTTGATGATGTATTTATATCCAAAATTCACCAAAGAGACATTGCAGATCATAGCTCACCAAATCCTTGAGACATGCTAGGCAGATTTTGTATTAATTGCTTATCAGGATGAAATCGCAGTCGTTACTAATCCTTCGCGGTCGCGATTTCCAAATTTCCTTATGGGAGCCAAAAGCTGCGGCGGAGAATCTCGTTCGTGTCTAATGGCTAGTCCACGTGTTAGCTTTCCATTGGTTCTTTAGGAAAATATAGCCATTGTGTTTCTCCAGCCAACAAAAATAGCGATCGCGACTTCACTTGTACAGACCGCGATTGTGACTACGAAACAACCTGCTAAATCTTGCAATTTTTACTGTCAGAATTCGCGGTCGCTGCCAACATGTAGCATTCGCGATTTTTTTCTTCCAACAACTTCTTGAACACGTGTCAAGCTCTAATTGTGAAATTGATTTTTATCTTGGAGTTTTTGAAAGTCGCGGTCGCTATTTCGGCGCGACACAGACCGCGAATTCCACTGTCACAATTGGGCTCCTTCTTTTTCATGGGTCGCGGTCGAGAATGGCTCCGTGATTTCGCATGCCTGATTTTCAGCATGTTTTAACATGAGTCGCGGTCGTGAATACTAGATTACTGTCGCGATTTACATGTTTCATCTCTTCTTGAGAGATTTATCTATTTCTGTAAAATCAACACTTATTTGAAATATTAGTGATGATCAATCTCCTTTGTCAAGATCAAAAGGGGTTCTAGACTTAGGATTAACCATCCTAGTCCAACACTTATATTATATTATAATATTATAACTAATTAATATAATTTAATTTAGAACATCCATATTTGCATAGACGAGATCAAGCAAAGTGTTTGAAATTCTAGAAAAGAAGAAAAGAAAGTAATATAATTTAGAAATTAAAGAGAGAGAAAATAAATTTTGCCTTGAGATGAAGGTGTGCAAGTCAAACTCTTATTTTTAAATATTTGTGTCCTGCATAAAGTATTTTATTTAATAAAAATATTATTAAAATAAAAATAAATTATATGTAGATGATTATATTTTTTTAAAATTATAAGATTATAAATTTGAATTCAAGATGTAATCAATATAAGAAAAATAATTATAATATATTTGTTGTTGTGAGATGTAAATTAGAGGAATTATGGGTAAGATTTGAATGCAAATCAAATCCCTTGACTTTAGGGATTAACCTTTATCTTAGCAATAAGTTGTGTATTTCCTAGAATAGATTGTTTCCTATATAGTTAGAGACTTTTGTCTATATATGTGCGCCTTCCTTGTCTAAAGTAAAAAAAGAAATACAATACAATTTCTTCCATAAAAGTTATTATATGGTATTGGAGCATTGCGATCCTTGACACATACACCTACCCTTCTCTAATAATCATGACAGATTCTACCACCTCAGAATTTTCTGAGGCACGTCAATCTAATCCTCCTCTTACCAAATTAACTACCAGAATGACTGAAAATATTGAACAAACAGATCCCGACTATAGAAACTCCTGCTGCTCATCGCACCAACTATGCCCTTTGGTCCCAAGCCGTTGAGATGTACATCTCAGGCAAAGACAAATTGAGATATGTCAATGGCGACCTACCCTAACCTTCTCAGACCCATTCTTTCGAAAATGGTGCACTGACAACGCTATTCTCAAAGGTTGGTTGATTAACTCTAGGGACATGTCTCTGATTGGTAACTTCATTTGATTTCCCACTACAAAAATGGTGTAGGACTCCATTTCTACCACCTATTTTGATGGAAATGAAACCTCTCTAGTATATGATCTCAAACGTCATACGCCTCGCTTATGACAGGCTTGAGATTCTCTAGAAAAATTTTATAATGATCTCCAAGGATTGTGGCGAGAAATTGATTTTCATCATACAAATCCAATGGAATGTGCAGTTGACATTCAACACTATAATAATCTTATTCAAGAATACCAAGTGTATGTTTTCTTAGATGGTCTTGATTACTGACTTGACAAAACCAGAGGGATGTATTATAGACATACATTTCCCTCCGTTGAACAGGCATATGCACAGGTTCGTCGAGAATCTATTCGGCTAAGTATCATGGTCACTAGTAACAATGATGAGACTCTAGGAGCTTTTTTGACCTCTAAAAGCATGAGATCAGGACAATCAATTAGCTCTCTCTCTTTGAACAATTGAAAATCTGGCACATAACCTCTTCTGATGGAGCTAAATGTTCCCATTGTGTCAATTCCAAGCATACTCGCGAGAATTGCTTCAAACTACATGGCTATCCCGATTGGTGGAATGAACATCAAGCTCAAAAATGCCAAGATAATACCAAAACATATGGTAAAGGTTGCGGTAGTACAGTAGAACCTTATCTCTCTCTTCCACCACCTGTAAAGCAATCACAAGGAGATGTACTTCTCTCAAATTCAGGTAACAATCATCTTACCCATAAAGATGTTGATAACAGTGATTGGATCCTTGACCCGGGTGTTACTGACCACATGACATATGATGCCACTAATTTCTCCACAACTACACAGCCAAGAAGAACCAAAATTGCCAATGCCAATGCAGTCGTATCTTTAGTCACAGGGTCTGGCACTGTGACTTTGTCACCTTCCCTATCCTTACATAATACTTTGCTCATTCCCTCTCTCTCTCACCCATAGATTGCTATTTATTATTCAAGTTTTCATCGATTTAAATTATGTTGCACTCATTTATTCTACTTTTTGCTCCCTATAGGATATTCTTACCAAGGCGAGAATTATACGTGGTACCAGGAGGAGGGGACTCTATTACATGGATGATTTTAGTATAGGCAGAGCAAATCATATGTGTCACTCAAGTAACATCACAGAAAAACAAATTTTGCTTTGGCATTACCGGTTAAGAAATGTATCATTTGGTTATCTAAAGCATTTGTTTCCTAGTTTATTTACAAAAGGAGACTTTTGGTTTTACATGTGATACAAGTTAGTCAAAAATAATATAAAAAATTACGGGGACTAACAAAAGAATTCGATGACAGTGATTACCTGAATCAAGGGGACAATGCATATAAGTCTCGAACATGGAGCTCTACGGTTATCCGCATGTGTCCAAGTGTACAAAGCACGATATATGTATGCTAGCAAAGCTGCTTCCCAAGCATACTCACATACCCGAACCAGGTCCAACATAAAAGTAAAATCATTACACACTAACCGTTTAATCATTGGCTTCAGAGAAAAGAATCTGACAGACTAAGAAAGATTTGATGGCTCTTCTAGCCCAGTGATTGTCAAGCAGAGTGTTCAGTAGGAGAATGACTCGGTCTTGAAACCAGGTTTGGCTAAAAGTTCATAGAACTACATATCTTTTGAGTATGAATAGAAGTAATATTCCATTTACTCGATTCACTCAGATGTTTAGGGTCCTTCCTTAGTGACCACATTGTCTGATACCCATTGCTTTGTAAAACTTATTGATGATTGCACTCGCATGACTTCGTTCTACTAACTGAAATGAGGTGTTAAATGTGTTTCAATCTTTCCACATGATGGTTCAGATTTAATTCTCAGCTAAAATTCAGGTCCTTTGATCTTATAACGGTGGGGAATTTATTAGTCAGGTTCTAGGACTACTTTTACCAATAGGACTCTTTTATGAAACATCTTGCTCATAGACTCCTCAGCAAAATGGCATTTCTGAAAGGAAAAATCAACACATACTTGAAAATGCTCGTGCTTTATTAATTGGAGCACTTGTCCCTAACCACCATTGGCCTAATGTCGTTGCCATGATAGTACATTTCCTTAACTGAATGCCCTCAAAGCCGTAAATCTCCAAACTCCATTGCAAGCTCTCTCATCCCGTATATGTTTGCCCTCAGTATTGATGATTGGCCCTTGCATTTTTTGGTTGTGTTTCTTTTATCCATCTCCATAAAAATCAATGCATGAAACTTGACCCATATGCTATTTGATTCCTCTTCCTTGGCTATGCAATCCGTCAAAAAGGATGCCGGTGTTATGACCATACTACCGAACAAACCTGTATGACTATGGATGTCACATTTATGGAGACTGAATCATTTTTCGTCTGGCATCTAACTCTCCTCTTCAGGGGAAATACAAGGTGACAAGTAGAATTTGTTACAACCTAAATTGATGGATAGTGAATTGGTGATAGTAAATGAGGAACCTAATACATGGACAAGTGATACGAGACCCGATGATCCCCGCTTTGAGGTTGATATAGGCAAACCATCGATACCTCCTGCTACAACTGAAATTAGAGATCCAAGAAAGACATCTACATTACCTATACTTGAAATAGAGACTCCTACGTCCTCAGTACCTGCAAACCCATCTCCTGAGAATATCCTCGAGGTAAACATTCTAAACATAGCTTCAAATTCTAACAATATGAATACTTCTATTGGCTACACTTTACCCTTTAGGCATAATTGTGTGAAGACACCAACAAGATACTCTTCAGATATTGAGGATTGATGGTGAAACTATCCAATTGCTGATTATGTGTCCATAAAAATGCTTACCAAACAACATTTCTACAATAACTCTCCTCATGTTGTATTCCTACAAATGTCCAAGAAGCTTTAATGAACCCATAGCGTACTCAAACTATAAAAGGAAGAAATGAGGCATTACTAAAGAATAAAACATGGATTCTTGTCATTACTAAAGAATAAAACATGGATTCTTGTCACCTTACCCAGAGGGAAAAGAACATTAGAGTGTAAATGGATATTTTTCATCAAGTACAAAGCATCTGGGTCAATCCAAAGATACAAAGTGAGTTTGGTGGCAAAAGGCTACACATAGACGTATGGTATAGACTATCCAGAAACATTCTATTCGATGGCAAAATTGAATACAGTAGTGTTACTATCTCTTGCACTAAATCTTGATTGGCCAACACATCAGTATGACGAAAAAATGCCTTTCTCCATAGAGACCTTGAAAAAGAAGTGTACATGGAATTTCCACCGGGTTACACAACAAAGTACAAGAATAACGTTGTGTAAACTGCAACGAGTACTGTATGGACTAAAGCAATCACCACGAGCATAGTTTAGACAGTTCGACTTATCAATGAAAAAAATATGGCTTCCAACAAAGCAACTCAGACCAGACATTATTCCTAAAGCAGCAATCGGGCAAGGTAACAAATTTAATAATCTTTGTAGATATGATTCAGAAGAAATATAAAGTCTTCGAAGGCAATTAGCAACTGAGCTTGAGGTGAAGAACTTGGGAGGACTGGAATATTTTCTAGGTATTGAAGTTGCAAGGCAAGGGATATTTCTTTCCCAACAGAAATACACCTTAGATTTGTTATCTGAAGTAGGGTCATTGGAGTATAAACTAGCAAATGCACCAACTGTTCAAAATCATAAACTTGGAGAATACTCAAACCTAGTACCAATGGATAAGGAGAGATTGTTAGAAGAAACTCTTTTGTGAAGAACATCAAATAAATCTCAAAATCTCATGGTAAATCATCAAGAAATATAAAAGGGATTAAACGAAATGTATCTAAATCCTTAATGACCAATGGCTTTGTTAGAGTAGTGCGGTTGATTTTCTAGATCGATACGTACTCCTTTCAAGAGACTCCTTTAAGTTTTCTCTAGGGTTTTTTTTTTAAGTAATGGGATGCTAAAAGATATAAAATGTACGTATAATCTGGAGATCATCATCAATATATATTATCTTTTGGTAATTCTTATTTTACTCATTGCAGAATATAAATAACCCTAGGTTTCTACACATTAAAGGCCACCCTATTAGATACATTAAAACTCAAATTACCCACACCTCATTCGATCCCTTTTAATTGGGTTTAACACTATTTGATAGTCCATAATACATAATTATTTACATAAAAGCCCCATGTTGGATATATGATACAATAATAACCCACTTAGGCTATAGGTATAACTTTATAATTATGCATTACGAAAATAATTGTATGAGCTCAACTTTGGTGTCACTACCAGAATGTATCTATAACCAATCTGGTCTATCAATCATATCAATGTAGGATCAAAGCGGTTGTCATTACATTTATCATAACTCGACCTATCAATGGTCACATATATCAATACAATTAAATGACATGGATCATGATATTGATGTGTAGCATGAAAATTTCATTCAATGTGATCTAAACATTCCCATTTCCAACTAGTCCGCCTTAAACTTTAATGAGATCAAACCAAATTAAAATCAAAGTGAAAATGAACTAAAATTTTATTTTTGCAAAAAATAACCTTTAAAATATCTATAAATTGAAATAACTATAAATGTCAATATTAAAACATCCAAAATTACAAAATCCCTCTAAAACTAAATATCCTCAAATAACATGACACCATACAAGTAGTATGCTTATGAAACATCTTAGGTGGTTATCCCTTGGTAAGCAGATTCACAATCATGGAGTTTATGCCAACATACACTTTTATTTCAATTGTTTAAAGTTTACTCTCTTTTTTATCTTGCTAAAGGGGGAGAGAAATAGTAGTAAGTAGTAGTAAAAGAATTTGCATGCATCACATTATCAAAGGAAGTATAAGTTGAGGGGGAGCAATGAGAGCAATCTAATTCATAATATAAATCTTTGACAAACTTATTTGATCAATAAATATTATGTTACAAATGTTAACCATCTCAACTTCACACTTCTGCAATTCATTTTCTTTAAGTAAAATCAATTTAAGTTGTCAAAATCAAAAAGGGGATATTGTTGGACTAGGTTGGTCAAATCTAAGTCAAAGGCCTCTTTTGATCTTGATAATGAAAATTGATAGGTACTAATGTCTTGTTTAAGTGTTGTTTTTGTAGTTTTTAAGTTAGGTTTGCATTGAAAGTTGGATGAAAGTCTAAATCTCTAGCACTGAGTAAGGCATCAAAATTCGCAGTTAGAAATTTCTAAATCGGGACCACGACCTTGCAACAAGGATGGATGTACTTGGACCAAATGAATTCACGGAGGAAATCACAGTCGCGATCCAACTAAGGAAGAATTGAATTTCATACGTCCAGAGTCGCAATTATGAATTTTGTAGATGAATAGAGGGAACCAAGTTTGCAACCATAACATGCCAAATGTCTAAGATGACTGTTGGGATATCAAAATTCACAAGGGCAAAAAACTTATCGTAACTGCAACCCATGGGAGTGATCTCTCCTCACCAAACAAAAGAATTTGTCATCCCTATCACGCCCAAGAGGATCTCAATCGCAATCGCGACTTTTGCTTGGTTAGTCAAACACAACGACTATATTCTTAGAACATCAATAGCACACACTATATGGACTAGCTGTTAGACACAAAACGAGGTTCTCTATCGCAATTTCAGTCTTCCTAGTGCAAACTAGAAATTAGTGATCGCGAAATGCCAATCATGACCATGAATTCAGTCTAACAAACATTTAATACAAAATCTACCTAGCTTACCTTAGAGATTTAAACATAGTTTGTTAGTAATGTCTCTTTGGTGGTTGTTACTTATAAATACTCTACTAAAATTCTTGTAAAAGGTTAAAGTGTGAGCTTTTGTAAAACACTTGAGTGAGGTTTTTGTGTGAGCTTGAAACATAAATTGCAAGGTTAAGTGTGAGCCATCAAAACACATTGTACAAGTTTGGTGTGAGTTTGGAAACACCACTTTGAGTTGAATGAAATATTCAATAGTGAAGAACAAATTCATTATCTCTTAGTCAGATAGCAGAGTCTAAGGTTGGTACGTATGGTCTTATTTTGTATCACCTTTTCCCAACTTTCCTTCCTTTTTAATTTCCAAACTGGGGATAATGTTCCTTTCATTATCTCTTCTCTTGATATCATTTATTCTGAGATCTAGTCTAAAATTTAAATAGAAACCAAACATGATCCCAGAACTTCAATGGCTAAATACATTAAAACCCTAACCAACTAGCTCATTCATAAAATCATTACCTTTTCCATCAATGTTGGGGGTAATGGGAATGAAAAAGTTTCTTAAAAAGGCTTAGCTTTTCTCTTTTGCCTCACTAAAAATAAACTCATTCAAATTGGGAGATACCTTGTGGATCAATTGATCCACTTGAGCATAATTCTGAGAGCTAATTTCTTCTTCCTTTTTATATCACAACCATCTATAGGTTTATAGGGGCTCTAAATGATGAAAATGAGAAATTCCTTATAAAAAGGTATCTCCCATCCTAAAACTTTCTTGATCTAACCAATTTGATTAATGCTAAGGTCATTCATTCTGACACTTATGTTTATACCTTGGGATCATATGAGACAAAGAAATAAGAGAACTCATGTCTCTAATAGAAAGAGGCTAGTGATTAAGAAAGTCCCCCAAGAGTTTATTCCTTCTACAAAGCCCATGGAAAAGCCAAAAACCAAGTCTTCTTTCATCTCTCTCTTTTCCATCAACAAGAACTTGATAAGGTGATGAAAATTATCAAGAGAATGTTAATTGTAACAGCGAAAGAGTTGTAGTTAAGGCGAATTCAGTAAAGCAACTTCTTCATTCAAGCAGACTATTTCACAGTGAGTATCACGTCCACAGAGGAAAATAGAGATTGCAACTGTCACTATTGCTCAATAAATGAAACAGTTTTTTTTTTGAAGAACCAATAATTAAATGTCACTTAGACTAGCCATTATATACAAATAAGGTTATGTGAATCTTACGACCGTGAATGAAGGTCCCGATCATATATTTCATCTAACAAGCAATAAATGCAGGATCTATCTAACATATTTTAGAGATTTTGAAATAGTTTTATTTGTAACATTTCTTTGATGATTGTAGCCTATAAATGCACACCAAATGGACTTGAATGTAAGAGAATAACATTCATTGTAGTAAAACTCTTACAATTTTATTTCTCAACCTCTAAGTGTTCAATTTTTTGTACTTATGTTATTATTGTTTGATGTAAATAGTAAACACCAATGGCTTTAGGTTTAAGAGTAAGCCTTTATAATAGAAACTCTTGTTTGGGGTTTAAAGTGAGCCTTATAAAACTCTTGTATAGGTTAAGTATTAACCTTGTAAAAAACACAAGTTGTAAAGTTAGGTGTGAGCTCTAAAACACCATTAAAGATTGGTGAAACACACAATTTGAAGAATTAGAGAGTGGATGTAGGGTTGGTTAATACCTAAACCACTATAAAACTTAGTGTGTTTTGTTCTTCTTTTATTCCTTCTATTTCTTGCTTAACAAACCTTCTCTTTAAATTTTAAAAATTTCCACTAATTGAACTCTCCCTTCTTGGTACACAAGGGCCTACAGATTGTTTCTTATTTTTATATTAGAATTAAATATTTTTTATTCTTACATAGAAAAGCAATGTAAAGCCTATATAAAGCCTATCAAAAACATGTAAGAGGTAGTTTTATAATAAATGTAATTATAATTTTATGAGATTAAATTCTCTTCTTGATTTCTTGGAAAGGACTTTGTGAGATTGTTGAGAAAGTGCTTAATAATTTCATAAACTTGTTTAGCCTGGGTCTTAAATTACTTAGTTAATTTCAGGTTGAGATTAACACAACTTAAATCTTTATCATTTACATTGCTAGAAAATAAGTTTTCTAGAGATTTAGTTAAGATTTAAGAATTTATCTGATTTTGATCGTTAAAATAAAGTTTGGGACTTATGTTCAACATATGGGTAAGAATTCAATCAACCTCATTTGTATCAAATTTGACGTTATTTTAGGTATGGACTAGCTAGCAAAGCATCATGCAGTTCTAGATTGTCATACTAAAGAGTTGATGATCAATCTTCAAAACAACTAAGAGTTATATTTGTTGGGAAGCATAAAACTATTCCAACTTGTTTAATCTCAGCTATTCAAGCATTTCAATAAATCAAATAAGATTGTGATGCATTTTTAGCTAGTGTAATGGACACTAGTGTTCCTAGTTTGGATTTGGCTTATATTCTTGTATCGAGAGAGTTCCCAAAAGTGTTTCTTAATAACTGCCCTAGTTTGCCACCATATAGGGAAGTTGATTTTAATATTAAGACCTTACAAGGAGTGGCACCTATTTCTATTGCAACATACTGAATGGCAGCAATAGAATGACAAGAATTAAAAAAATAGCTAGAAGAATTATTGGAAAAAGGTTTCATTCAACCTAGTACATCTCCTTAGGGGACACCAGTGTTATTTGTGAAGAAGAAGGACAGAAGCATGTGATTGTGTATTGATTATAGGCAATTAAATTAGGTAACAATAAAGAATAAATATCTCTTGCCTAGAATTGATGATTTGTTAGATCAACTAAAGGTGCAACGATATTTTTAAAACTTGATTTGAAATCTAGGTATTGGCAGTTAAGTGTTGTTGAGTAAAAAATTCCAAAAATTGCCTTCCGCACTAGATATGGTCATTGTGAGTTCCTTGTTATGCCCTTTGGGTTAACTAATACACCGATAGCATTTATGGCATTAATGAATAGTACTTTTCAACAATATCTTGATAAGTTTGTGATTTTGATCTTTGATAGCAATCTCATTTACTCACAAAATTATTAGGAGCACAAGCAACATCTGAAACCTATTGTAGATTTAAAGGAAAAGCAATTGTATGCCAAATTGAGCAAATGTGACTTTGGATAGAATAAGTGATCTTTTTGTGGTATGTTGTATCCAGACATGGTGTTTAACTCGATCCAGCTAAGGTGAAAGCCATTTTAGAGTAGGACCCACCTAAAAATGTATCAGAGATGCATAGTTTTATTGGGATGACTGGTTATTATAGAAGATTTGTGAAAGGATTATCCATTGTTATTGGGCTATTGACAAAATTATTAATGAAGAATGTAACATTTAAATGGGATGATCAATGTTAGCAAAGTTTTGAGGAATTGAAAAAGAGATTGACTACAACATAATTTTTGACATTGTCGTCAACAAAATGGTAGATTTGTGTTGTACACTCATACCTCAAGATGAGGGTTAGGTTGTGTTTTGATGTAACATAAAAAATTTGACAGCTTACGCTTCTTGATAGCTAAGGCCTCATGAGTTGAATTATCTTATACATTACTTAGAGTTGGCAACCATTATCTATGCATTAAAAATTTAGAGGCATTACTTGTATAGAGAGATATTTCATATTCTGACATATCATAAAAGCTTGAAATATATTCTAACACAAAGAGAATTGAACTTGAGGCAGAAAAGAAGGATAAAATTGTTGAAGGATCACGATTGCACTATTGATTATCATCTGGGTAAGGTTAATGTTATTGTTGATGATCTAAGTTGAAAAGCCTTAGATGTTAGTGCTGGTATAGTTGGTTACAATTTGACATTCTTGGCTAATCTTCAGCTTTAAATGTGAAAGTTTAGATTGAGAATGTGATAACTTTAATGGCTATACTTCAGTTGAGGCTTATAATAGATGATAAATTAAAGAAGCTTGGAGGAAGGATTCATATTTGTAGAAAATGCTATTGAAGATACAGAAATGTGAGAAAACTAATGTTTTAATTAAAGATGATGGGATAATAGTGATGGATAGTGAAGTCTGTGTACTAAATGTTAATGGCTTGAGATTAGAGATTATGTAGGAGGCACACAATACATCATATGTTATGCACACTAGAAGTACCAAAATGTATATAAACTTAAAGTCACAGTTTTTAATGGTAAACAATGAAGAAAGATATAGTTGAGTTTATATCGAGATGTTTAACTTGCCAATAGATCAAGGTAAAACATTAAGCGTTAGTAGGTAAGTTGTATCCTTTATCTATTCCTGTATGAAAATAGAAGAAAATTTCAATGGATTTTATTGTCTGCTTACCTCAGACATAGAAAAAGCATAATGTTATTCAGGTGATTATGGATAGACTTACAAAATATGCACACTTTTTGTCTGTAGACAAAAATATTCACTCCATAGATTAGCTAAAATACATGTTACTAAGATTGTGGGATTACATGACATTCTTATTTCTATTATGTCAGATAGAGATCCTCAATTTACTTCTCATTTTTAGAGCAGCTTCTGAACAGCCTTGGGTATTCGTTTGAATTTTTACACTACTTTTCACCCATAGATTGACAATTAATAAAAGAGGACTATTTAAACATTAGAGGATATGATGTGAGATTGTTTGAAAAAATATTAGAATTCAAAGGCAATTGGGATGATTATTTGACTACAATGGAATTTGCACATAATAATAGCTACCATTCCAATATTGGTATAACACCATATGAAGCTTTATATGGCAAGAAATGCAAAAGTCCAATTTGTTAGGATGTTGAAGGGATGAGACAATTAGAAGGTCCTAAGATGGTATAGGATATGGTGACTGGAAGATGTTTGCATGTTGCTTAAGAAAGGCAAAAATGGTATGTTGATAGATATAGACAAGAAATGGAATACTAGGTTAGAGATAAAGTATTCTTAAAGGTTTCCCTGTGGAAATGCATTATTATATTTGGTAAATTGAGAAAGTTGAGTCTAAATTACATTGGACTATATATGAGATCATAGAAGGAATTAGGCCTTTGGCATATCGATTAGCATTACCTACAAAATTATCTCAAATACATGACGTGTTCCATGTTTTTATGCTCTGAAGGTATCAATAAGATCCTAGCTATATATTATCTAAGCCAGAGATCAAATTGTCTTGATGATATGACTTATCATGAAAAATAAGTTGAAATCCTTTTTCAATACCTAAAATAGTAAAGGAATCAAATGATACCTATGGTTAAAGTGAGATGGAGCCATCACTCATCCAAGAAGGCCACTTGAGAAGTAGAGGAACATATCAAACGATAATATCTCTATCTATTCTTTAGTTCTAGTAAGTAAATTTAAGGATGAAATTTTCAAAAGAGGGGGAGAATTGTGATATCTTTAACCTAATTCATATGCATTATAATTATGATATATTTACATATATGCATCACATATCATAAAGCATGAATACTTATATCATTGCATTTGAGACATTTAAATATGAATATGATGTTTGCATAGTTGCATGGCAAATTGTCATATGTTGTATGCATGTTAAAACATCTTAAATAATGTTGTTTTGGAACTTATTAAAAGCATAAGTAGCATATAGAGATTGGTAGATGGATAGAGGTGATAAATGAGTGAAGAAGAGGAACTAAAAAAGAAAATTTTAGTTTTTAACCAATAGTAAAAAACTACCATTATTTTGTTCCATTAGAGTAGGTATAGAAATTAAATTTCTCTTCCTTTAGGATTATGTTAGAAAGGAAAAATGTGAGGGGTTGCAACAAAAGAAAGAGAAAAGGAAGAAAGGAAGAAATGAAGGAAGGAAGAAAGGAAGGAAGAAAGAAGAAGAAAAAAAAAGAAAAAGAAAAAGAAAAAGGTAGCTAGCTAGGAAGAAACCCTAAACTTTTCTAGTTTTGGCAAAAAAGTTAAGTAATTTAATCTTTTTTTCATATAAAATTACTTCCCCATAACATGTTAAACATGCATAATTAGTAAGAATTATAGAGTAATTATAGGTAAAGTTCATGTATGGAAGTTAATTGTGTTGGTTTGGTATTTAGAGTAGACTATTGCACCAATGATTTCATAATGCTAAAAGAGGAATTAAGGAAAGTGTAAAACATAAAAGTTATAGATTTACATCCCATCTAAATGCTTATAAAACATTTTTATGAAAATTGTTATGTAGGAAAAGATATTAGTATTTGATTGTGATTGGTTCCAATTAAAACCCACTCAGTTATTGGTTCTATTGCCTATGAATTTTATGGGGCTAGAGTGGGATTAGGTAAAGTGTAAAGCATAAAAGTTGTAGGCTTATGTATAACCTAAATGCCTATGAAATAGTTTTTCCTAATATTTTGTATTAAGAGATATGGCTCCTTGATCAAGACTAATCCTAAACCTATTCATGCCAAGAAAGTCTAAGATTGGCCACATCTTTTGAGAACTTTAGAAGTTGAACATGTGTGAAACAAGAAAAATGTTCATTTATATGTTAACCAATTTTATCTAAAGTAAATTTTCAATTAGACTTCTACATTTTGAGATATGGCTAAGTTTATAGGACTATTTAGTGTATAATTGCACCAGAAATAGGTCAAATTCCTAAAATTCACCATAAATTGTGTAGTGCATATTTTGGGATGAATTATTGATATGTTGTACCCATATATATTTAGTTTAGGTAAAAAAAAAAAATAGGTCTTTTGGATTTATAGAGCAAAATTAATTATAGAAAAAGTCTACAAAGGTCACGATATTTTAATAGAGCACACATTCATAAGAGATAAAAATGTTACTTTATCACTATGGATCGATTGAGTGTATTGAAATAGGTCCTCAAGGTATTGAATATAATATTAGGAATAATCTGGCCACAGCTTAAAAGCTTAGAGATAAAGGTTAATAAATAGTTGATGGTACTTAAACATGTGATTGGTTAAATGGTATGAACTTATCCTCTTTGGATAGAATTGTTATTTAATAAGATGATATTGATGAATATTTTGATAAAAGGATTGTTATATTCTTGAATTATTTATTCTTATGAGATATTAATAATTATGGATTGAGAATGAAAGTATGTTGTGATATAATTTGCTAAGGTTGATAGGCATTGTTATTAGTCATTATATTGCAAAAATTTTGTTGGATTTATAAATGATTTGCTGAAGGACTATTACTTGATATTGTTTAAACAAGCAACAATATATTATAGTCTATGTGGCAACAATATTTGGTAGCCTATGTGGCAACAACATTTAATAGATTATGCAACAATGATCTGTAGCCTATGTGACAACAATATTTGATAGATTGTATGACAATGATCTATAGCCTGTATAGGAATGATCCATAGATCGCATGGAAACAACATTTGATAGCCGGTATGAGAATGATTTATAGCCTGTGTGACAATAATATATGATAGTTTATGTGACAATAATATTTCGGTATGACAATGATTTGTAGCCTGTATGGCAATAATATATGATAGATTATATGACAATAATATTTGATAGTTTGTGTAGCAATGATATCCTATAGCCTATATGGCTAAAAAATATAATAGCTTATATGACAATAATATTTGATAGCTCATGTGGCATTAAAAATTAGAAATTCTTTATTTTGTGCATAGATGAAATGATAAGTTATTTACATTTAAATTCTTGTTATGATATTTGTGATTGAAGTATCATTTAATATTTATTTACTGAGTATGCTCACTCCTTCATATTTAATATTCTTTTAAGAAGAGTATATTAGAGATTGCATCTAGTTTGGATTTTAAGGTTGTTGTCTAGCAATCTGATAGAAGTTGAGCCAATATGTAGTCTTTTAGTGTTTTATTTTTTAGCCTTATATATTTACTGTGAATAGTTACTATGTTGTAATATAAGATACATAACATGTTCAAAACAATGAAGAAGGATCTTTTAATGATAATGAGATGTCACAGTTAGGGTTTTAGTCATGGTTGTATAGCCATACGGTAAGCTATATAGCCATGATAAGTAGATTATGCAACCCACTAAATAGGGCTGCAAGTCATCGACTTTTTTTAGCTTTGTGAGCTCAGGCTTGGTTTTAGGGCTTGGCCCAAGGTTTCCTAAGGCCTTGCTCTTATTATTATTATTTTTTTTTTTTTGTGATTCCCTTTGCATTCTTGGAGAATAATTTTAGTAATTTTCATTATCGAACTTGCATCTTGAGGCTCAAAATCAAATGCTCATAGATAGCCATTTGTTGTGTCAAACTCTTACATTTTTAATTCTCAAAGCTTAAACTCATCAATTCTCTGTACTTGAGTTGTTGAAGATTCGATGTGGGCCTTAAATACTTTGGTTTTGGGTTTTAGAGTGAGCTTTAAGTGAGAAAATTCTTGTGTAAGGTTATGTATGAGCCATAAACACAAATGTAATTATGGTTTGGTGTGAGCCTAAATACTAAGTTTGGTGTGAGCATGTAAAACAATATAGTAAGTGACAAAAATTCCCAATTATTGAATTAGAGAATAGACATAGGGTTTTTTTAACACCCGAACCACTATAAATTGCTTCTATTGATTCTTTTTCTCCCTTTCCTAAATCTTTAACATGTTTAAACTCCCTACAAATTTTAAATTACCTACCAATTCAACTCCTATTCTCGGTGCTCAAGAAATCATATAAGGAGACCTTGATTAAGTTACAAGAGAAATAAGAGAAATCAACTAAAAGAATATCTTATTAAAAATAAAAAATTCTTTGACTTTTGATTTGACGAACGTACAAGTATGTATCTAAATAGATTTAGTAGTGTCTTTTGTTTTATGACTATTGTTTAGATGTTCTAATTTATTTTTGTATTTTGCAGAGTTTAATAATAAGATTAATATGTACACACACACACACAGACACACACACACACAGACACACACACACACACACACATATATATATATATATATATATATATATATATATATATATATATATATATATATATATATATATATATATATAATTGTGTAGCTTATCATCTTGATTTTATTAGATTTGATTTATTGTGTTATGAACTTAAATTGAGTTCAAAAACATTCAACAAAAAGCTAATTTGAGAGTTGTTTAAATTTAAATTGATCATTTTTCATATTTAAATTATTTAAGAAATTAAAATTAAAAAATCAGTACTTTTTGTTATTTAGAACAAATTAATTGAAAATAGCTAATGAAACAAATAAGTTATTCTATGATTATAGCTCTTTTCATATTTAAATGAAAAATTGATGAAAATGTTAATTTTCTAAATGTCAACACCTGTAAAATTGACTGATATTATAGAAACTTCTAGTTTTAACTTCATTTGAATAAATATAATTTTTTTCTTAGTGTGTGTTTTATTTGCTTTGAAGTTTTGCTGAAACACTATTATGATTTTTTTTTTGTGAGTGCATTTTTTTTACGTGTCTTTTATTTACTTATTTATTATTAATTTTAACTGTTTTGTTCGTGTTAAAGAATCATTAAAAGTAAAAGTGTATTTCAATGTAAAGAAAGGAAATATTTCTAAACATAATCGATTACCTTTGCATTTAAAGAATTCAGATTTCATAGATGTAAATTTTGAAGATGAAAAAAAAAAGATGAAGAAACAATAAGAAGATTGCTCAAACATTTAATATTTAATATTAGTTAGATTAACGATGAGTTTGTAACTAACACTTTCAAGTTAGATTTGGATAAAAAAAAGTCCTTTCCAAAGTTTAGCGGGACATTTAGAGAAAGTTAATCACTTTAGTACAAATCAATTTATTAATATAAAAGATTCAGTTTATTAGCATAGATACAACATTAAGTTGGTTATGATTTTTTAACTAATGGTAAGACATGAATGTTATATTGTTGTAATATATTTATCTAATTTCATTTTTCATTTTAGAAGATTATTGATCAAATTGGTAACTTTTTTTCTTTTTTTTTATTTAACTATATTGTATTTTTAATTATACATGTATAAATCAAAAATTAAAAAATTGAATTATTAAATATTTTACATCTTTTTTTTTTATTTCATGTTTTCTTACTTAGAAAGTTTATATTATGTTATTAAAAATCATGCACTACACATAGTATCTATTATTAAACATTATGAATTGTGTCTTATGAATCCTATATTCATTATTACGTAATATTTTTCCTCATAGCAATGTGTGGTCATTCAGCTAATGTATATATAATTAAGTATGATTTCAAATTTAATTTAAAAAGTATGATTTCAAATTTAATTTAAAAAGGTATGATTTCAAATTTAATTTTAGATGAATATTTATTATTCATCAAATAATTATATTAAAAACATAATAATAATAATAAATATTTGTATTTGATCATACGATAAATAAATTAATAGTTAAACCTTGACTTTCTTTAGTTAACCCATTTAATAATATATGAAAAAAACTCTTCAAGTTAGTTTTATTTAGACTTTAACAATAATAAATATTTAATTTTATATAAAAATCTAAAAGAATAAAATATTAAAAAAGAAAATAAAATTATGAATTTTTTATTTTTATCCAAATATTTATATTATTATTAAATTTATTATATTATTTTAATTATAATTCTTTATTTGTACTATTTTATTTATTTAAAATTTTTTGTTAATTTTATAAAATAATAATATATTATAAAATATTAATTATTATTTATATATGTTAATTTTTAATTATTAAATTAATTAAAAATTTTAATTATTAAATTAATTAACTAATTATTTAATAAAAATAAATATTAAACTTCTTTAAAATTTATAACTAACAATAGAAATTAAAAGTCAAAATGAACCAATAAAATTAAGACACGATAGGTATATATATATATATATATATATATATATTTGTTGTTTATTTTACTATTTATTTAATTTTACTTTTCTTTTTTAAATTTTTTTATATTTATACTTTTAATTTTAAAAAAAAATCAAAACAGACCCTTGATGATAGCAATAAATTCACTAAATCACATTTAATTGAATTTTTAATACATAATATTATCATTATTTTATTTATTTTTATAATATTTTTATTTACTTTAATATTTATGTGATCAAACTTTTTACTATTTCTAAAATAAAAAAAAAAAACAAGCAAAGCCCTTACTGAGCGAATGAAAGTAAAATTAGGAATTGCAATGGGATGGCATGGGGCGAGGCTCTCATGTCTGCCCCACCTTTTTAACAGAGAATTTCATCTCCATCTCTGCAGAGATTTTTGCACCTTGTAGAGAATCCTTTGGGGCATTTTTTTTTTTTTTTCTTTCATCTATTTTTAAGACATTTCTTTAAATAATTATTAAATTATAAAATAAAATTATTTGCTTTATAAATTAATATATTTACCAAAAATATATAATTATAGACTTAAAATATAGGTAAATATATTTAATAAATATTAAAAATACATTTAATTAGTATAAAAATTAAAGTATATATTCTTCTGGAATTCTCACGAAGATAAAATTTGATAATCCCGGTAGAGACTGTGAGATGGGACATAATTCCTATTTCATTAAAAAAAAAAAAAGACGAAGATTTTCAATTTTATAGCCATCGGCTTGTTTGGATGGGGTGAGGTGAAGGATAATCAAAAGAGTCATAGAGGAAAAATAAGACAGAGAAAGAAGGCTAAGGGTGAAATAGTATACATATAACTTTTCTCTTGTTTGACAAAGGAACGAGGGAAAGAGAAAATAATATGTCCCTTTGATTGAAAGAAAGAGAAAATAAAGCAATGTTAAGTGCTAAAAGTATAAAAAGAACCTTAAAAGTAACATTTGTATGAAACTATATTGAAAATTAGATAGATTTCAGCAACTTGAAATATGATTTCTCTAATTTATTATTATTATTATTATTATTATTATTATTATATGCAAGGGTTCAAATTTTTAAAAATGATTATGAATTAAATTTTATATTGTTAAATCTAAAATAATCATGCAAAAGAGCATCATTTAATTTTCATGTAATATATATGTAAACAAATAATTATTTAAAATTAAAGAACTTTTTCATGTTGTCACATAAATAAATAATAAATAATAATATTAATGAGTCAATAATAATAGAATTTTTAGGATTTATATGTTTTTACTTATTAAGGGTAGTTTTTAATTTTTTTATTCCAATTAAGGACAGAATTGATAAACTATATTTTTTAACATGTAATTTTTCTTTTTTCTATACTCCAATTTAGGGTATAAGAAAGATGTAGATTTGAATGATTTGAAAGAGTATATTCACCTTTTTTGCTAATTTTCACTTCAAGTAAAATTGCACTCTTATTGTCAAACAAGGTTACAAGACTGCAATTTTAAATTCTTCCAAAAGTGAAGGTGAACCATCTCCTTGGTGGAGAAACGTCCTAAGGCTAAGTCCTTCTTCAAAGGTTTTATACTATTAAACTAGTCTTTTAAGTGCTTTATTGAGGGATGGGGAAAGTTAAGATCAGCTGAGATAACCCAACAGTCATTGTTTGGTATTTATTGCAATCTCTTTAGAAGTAATGATCTAGTTATTATGGCAAAAGGCAGTCATATTTCGGATCAAGAAATGCAAAACCTTATTCAAAAAACTGAGTAACTGCATTGCTTAAGGTGAATACTAAAGTTGGGGATAGAATCAGCAATGGTAGAGATACATCAAGAAAGGGTCTTAGTTGGTAAGCTACTGATTAATAGAGGTTTGGCCATGTGCATTTTGAAACAGATCCCTTCAAAAAGTGTGGAAGTTATAGGAGGATTTTGAGATATAGAAGCACAAACAAATATGGCCTTTAAATTGATAGTGCTAAAGGGGAACCATGGTTCATATCAAATGCTTTGCTGGGTTTAGCAGAATGGCCAGTGAATATCTCTATTGACAATCTGAAATTGACTAAGAGTCCCTTTTGGGTGGAAGTGCATAATCTACCCCTAGACCATATCAATATAAGAGATGTTATGTAGGATTGTTTGGCAGCCACTAATGAGGCAAATGATTGACATGTGGATAGTGGATGCTCAAAGCACATGACGGGCAATAAGAAGCTATTCATAGCGTTAAAAGAGAAGGAGGGTGGCAATGTCACATTTGGAAAAATGCCAAGGGTAAGGTAATTGTCATTGGCACCATCGATAAAAATGGTTGCTCTCTCATTGATGATGTTCTACTTGATGGATTACAATATAATTTGCTTAGTGTAGGTCAATTATGTGATAAGGTTAATAACGTCACCTTTAACCCTAAAGAATTATGAGTTACCACTTTGGTGGATAAGAAAGTAGTATTCAATAATGAAATGAAGGGCAATACCTACCTAATTAACTTAGACAATTAGGCTGACTAATCTTTCAAGTATCTTATACCACTTAGCAATGAAACTTGGCTTTAACATAAAAGGTTTGAACATGCTAGCATGGAACTCATACAAAGTTTATCAAAAGGAAAGCTAGTGGAAGGTCTCCCTAAGCTAAAGTTCTCTAAAAATAAGACATGTAAACCATGCCAAATAGGAAAACAACATCAATCTTCCTTTAAAGCAAAAAATATTATAAGTAAATCTAGACCTCTTCAACTTATCCTATGGACTTAATAGGATCTACTAGGAGTGTTAGTTTAGGTGAAAAATTTTATGCACTTGTCCTAATTGATAATTACTTTAGGTTTACTTGGATATCTTTTCTAGCTCATAAACATAATACTTTTGATGCTTTTAAAAGTTTTGCAAAAAGAATTCAAAATGAAAATGGTTACTTCATTTATTCTATAAGAAGTGACCATGAGAAAGAATTTCAAAATGAATCTTTTGAATCTTATTGCTTAGAGAATGAGATTTTTCATAACTTGTCAACTCCTAGAATATCACAATAAAATAGTGTTGCAAAGAGAAAAAAATAGGACACTAGTAGAGATAGCTAGAACTATGCTCAATGAGTATTCATTACCTAATTACTTTTAAGCTGAATCTATCAATACTTCTTGTTATATTGCAAATTGTGTTTTCAAAAGACTCATTCTTAATAAAACCTCTTATAAGATTTTTTGGAATGGTAGAAAACCTAAGTTGTCATACCTAAGGGTAGTTGGACGTAAGTGCTATATCTTGAATACTAAGGATAATCTTAGAAATTTTGATTAAAAAACAAATGAAGGTGTTTTCCTAAGTTATTCCACCACTAACAAAGCCTATAGAGTTTTTAATAAGAGTTTTATAGTTGTTGAATAGTCCATGAATATTGTATTTGATGAATCTAGTAAACTTAATCTTGGGAAAGGTTCTCTTATTGATAATCTTGTAGGTGACTTTGAGAAATTAGAGTTAGAGTCAACCACAAGAAAGGTGGATAAAGATCGTGATGAAGGCAAGTCATCAAGAAAGGAAGTGGAACCTTAACATCAACAAGTAGAAACCCCAAATCAAGATCTTCTTAAGGATTTAAGATTCTTCAAACATCACCTAAAGGACTTAATCATTAGTGATACATCAAAGGGTGTAAGTACTAGATCTCAACTTAATTTTTTAGATAATAATCTTACATTTATTTTTTAATTTGAGCCGAAATCTATTGATAAGGCTTTTGATGATAAGAGTTAGATAATTACAATGTAAGAGGAACTCAACAAATTTGAGAGAAACAACATATGGGAACTTATTCCTAGGCCTAAGAAACACCTTATTATAGGTTGCAAATGGGTGTTTAGGAATAAGTTTGATGAACAAGGGTTCATCACTAGAAACAAGGTTAGATTGGTTGCTAAGGGATATAACCAAAAGAAAGGCATTGATTATGATGAAACTTATGCCTTCGTATATAGATTAGAGGCCATTAGGATTTTTTTAGCATATGCATGTCACATGAATTTCAAATTTTTCCAAATGGATGTTAAAAGTCCATTTTTAAATGGTATCATTGAAGAGGAAATTTATGTTGAACAACCTCCTGGTTTTGAATCTCATATCTTTCCAAATCATGTTTTTAAATTGAATAAAGCTTTGTATGGTTTGAAATAAGCTCCAAGAGCTTGGTATGAAAGGCTAAGTTCATTCTTTTTGAAAAATGATTTTGAAAAGGGGAAGGTTAACGCAAATTTGTTTGTAAAAAGGCATAATCATGATACACTAATTGTGCAAATATATGTTGATGATATCATTTTTGGTGCTACAAATGAATCTCTTTGTAAGGATTTTGCTAAGTGTATGACTAAGGAATTTGAAATGAGCATGATGGGAGAGCTCAAATTCTTCCTTGGCCTACAAATAAAACAAATCAAAGAAGTGATTTTCATTAACCAAGCCAAGTATACAAAGGATATATTCAAGAAATTTGGTATGAAAGGATACAAAGTAGCAAAAATACCAATGAGTGCTACCATCAAATTAGACAAGGATGAATCAGGTAAGTCGGTTGATGAGAAGATATCAAGGTATGATTGGTTGTTTACCACTTCTAGACCTGATATAATGTTCAGTGCATACATGTGTGCTAGATTTCAATCTTGCCTTAAAGAATCTCATTTTAATGTTGTTAAAAGGATTTTCAAATATATACATGGCACATTACATATAGGTTTATGGTATCCTAGAGATTCATCATTTAGTCTTATAGGTTATTCAGATGCAAATTATGACGGTAGTCTTCTAGATAGAAAGAGCACTTCAGGAACTTGCCAATTCATAGGAGAATGCTCAGTGTCTTAGTTTAGTAAGAAGCAAGTTTTGGTTCCCTTATCCATTGTCAAAGTATAATATGTATTTGCAGGTTGTTGTTGCACCTAAGTTCTTTGGATGAAACAAAATTTAAAGGATTATGACAAAGTTGTTGATCACATTCCTATCAAATGTGATAACACTAATGCCATAAATCTTTCAAAGAATCTCATCTAACACTCTAGGAGCAAATATGTAGACATTATGCATTCTTTTATTATAGATCATGTCCAAAATGGTGATGTAGTGTTAGAATTTATAGACTTTAATCATCAACTTGCGAATATTTTCACTAAACCTCTCAATGAAGAAAGGATGAACTTCATTAACAAAGAGTTGGAAATGCTTGATGGAAGCTCCCTGAAGTGAAATTTGGATCTTATTAGAATACTTTTGGTGTGGTGTATTGTTCTTGAATGATTGATTGTTATGTATGATGAATGTGTAGTAGACTTCTTTGGATGTCTTAATTCTTTATGCAATTATGCCTTTATGTAAATTTTCATGAGTTAAGTATCAATATATTAATTAGATCACAACTTAGAAGGTAAAATCCTATCCTTTCTTGGTTACCTTTCTTGCCTTGGAATTCGTGATCGATACTCATTGATTCACGTTCGTGATTTATAGGTTCTTGTCATTCGTTTGTCAAACCATCAATTCGCAGTCACTACTTTCAATTCCCACTGTGAATTTTTTCAAAATTCAAAAGTTTTAACCATTGACCATGCCAGTTCCCAAGGATGTTTGGTTCGTTACTCAGATATTTAGTAATTAGTGATCGCGACTTGTCGGTTGCATTTGTGATTTGAGTAACTACCATGCATTTAACTGATTTGACTACTAATTATTTTCAACCCTTCATTAAATGAAATTTTGACATTTTGTTACCATTTTATACCCTTTTTTGGCCTATTTAAACCCTTAAAATAGTATTTTAACTCACATTTGCTAAATCACTTCATCCCTCTTCATTCTTATTCTATAAATCTTTTCTAACTCTCTACAATGACCCCTAAGAAAGCCTCTAAAGCAGAAAAGGGAAAAGCAATAACTCAACCATCTAGTCCTCCTACCTTTCACATGATGAAGGGGTCATTAAGGAAGAGAAGGATCAGTACAAGGCTAACTCTTCCAAAATAATCCAACCAAAAAGAATTCCCTCCACATTTATCCTTAAGTCACTTGGGATCAAAGATGAGATCCATGCCTATCTTTCAAATTTGAGGTGGAATGACTTTATTTTCCATGACGAGCCCAGTTATAATGAGATAGTGTGGGAGTTCAAGTGCACCGTAACCCTGAGTTGGAGAGTAGAATCAAGAGCAGGTCAGTATGGGTTGATATTTAGACCCTTTAGGGAACCTTTTTTCCTTACCTTTGAACAACTCTCAAATCTTTTCAATTTTCAAGTCGGGGATGACATTCCATTCATCATCTCTGCTATTGACATCAGTTACTCTGAGTTTTGGTCTGAAATTTCTATCGAGACCAAACGCAACCCAAAGACCTCCATACCAAAGTATATCTGAACCCTACCCAACTAGCTCATTGATCATATCATCACCTTCTCTGTTAACGCAAGGGGTGATGGTAATGAAAATGTCTCTCAAAAAGACCTTATCTTCCTTTTCTACTTGACTAAAAACAAACCAATCCAAACTAGTTGCTAGTTTATGGATCAATTCATTCACATGAGTACAAAACCAAAGAGCCAATTTCTTCTTCCCTCGGATGTAACTGTGATCTATCGTTATGTGGGTGCTCTTAATGAGGAAAATGAAAAATCTCTCACTAAAAAGTATTTGTCATCCCATAACTTCCTAGACTTGCTCTACCTTATTAATGCCAAGGCAATTCACCCTGATTCATACACTTATACCTTGGGTGCATTTGGAATAGGCTACTTATCGAATAGGGTGCTTAATCCATTCCACCTCCCCAACCTAAACCCAAAGCCAAAATCACTTTCTTCTTAATCAACAAAAAGCTTGACAAGAAGAGGCTATTCATCAAAGAGGGTACTCAATCCATTCCACCTCCCCAACCTAAACCCAAAGCCAAAATCTTTCTCTCCTCAATCAACAAGAAGCTTGACAAGATGATGAGGATGATAAAGAAAAGATTTATCCTACTCTTCCATCTACTTCTATAGTGATTTGGTGGATATTTAGGAGAAAGTGGGTGCTACTCCTTATCACCTCCCTGATTTTAAGGATTGGGAGGACACTCTTGAAGAAGAGGATGATAAAGAGGTTGAGGAGGGTGATGAAGCTCAAGGTGGAGGAGAAAATGAAAAAACTAATGATTCTGGAGACGATGATAGTTCTATGATATTCTAGCTTATTCTTAGTTTTTTTTTTAGAATTTTTCCTTTATTTCTTTATTTATGTAAAGATTATTATCCCATAGTTTCTAATAAATAAAAGTGTTGTTTTTATCATTTGTAATTGGTTGTTTCATATATTGTGTGATTGCTCTTATTTGGTTTTTGTTATTATTTACTTATTTGTTCTTTTTTATTGTTCTATATCAATTATGCTTCATACACTTGACACCAATCTATCTTAATTCAATGTCTAATCTTTACCCTCTTTTTGATCTTGTCAAAGGGGGATAGAGGTTAATAGTAAAAGAATGTGCATAAGGGAAGTATAAGTTGAGGGGGAGCAAATAACAAATAGCAATAGATGTATTCTTTTTTCAAATCTTAAAAATCTTTGAGTATTTGATCAATAAATTTTTAAATCATTAACCATTCCAACTTTACACTTTTGCAATTCATTTTTTTTAAGTAAAATCAATCTAATTTGTCAAAATAAAAAAAGGGGAGATTATTGGACTAGGTTGGTCAAACCTAAGTCAAAGGCTTCTTTTGATCTTAACAATGAAGATTGATTAATACTAATGTTTTGTTTAAGTGTTGTTTTTACAGTATATAAGTTAGTTTTTCATTAGAAGTTGGATGGAAGACTAAATCTCTAACTTTGAGGAAGATATCCAAATTCACGGTCAGAAGCCTATAATTTGTGACTGCGACCTTGCAACAAGGGTTGATGAAGTTAGGCTAGAAGAATTTGCAGAGGAATTTGCAGTCACGATTTAGCCAAAGGAAACATGAATGACTCACAAAGGAATTCGCGATGGTGTTCACATCCTATGTCACGACCACAAATTTTGTAGTTGAAATGAGGAAACCAAGTCTGCAACCACAACACACTAAGTGTCCAAAGCAACTATTGGAATATCAAAATTCACGAGGGCGAAGCACTGTCGTGATCGCAATCAAAGAAAGTGTTTTCTCCTCACCAAACAAAGGAATTCATGGTCTCAATCGTACCCAAGATGGTTATCAATCACAAAAACGGTTTTTGGTTGAACAGATGAATACGATGACCATATTTCTTAGAGCACTAATGGCAAATTGACATGTGGACTAGCTGTTAGACATAATACATTGTTCTCTGCCGCGATTTTGGGCTTTTTAATGCAAATTGGAAAATCACAACCACAAAATGTCAGTCACGACCGTGACTTCTATTTGACAAATATTTAATGCAAAATTTGCCTAGCTTACATTAGAGATTTAGACATAGTTTGTTAGTAATGTCTCTTTAGTGGATGGTGCCTATAAATACTCCACCAAACAGATGTAAATGAAAGAGAGTTTTATTTATTGTATCCAAACTCTTGCAAATTTGCTTCATAACTTCTTATTCTTTGTGAATTATTGATTGTTCGGTGTTAGTATTAAAAATCTTTATAATTAGGTTGAGAGTTAGTCTAGCTTCCAAAACTCTTGTAAAGCTTGAAGTGTGACCCTGTTCAAAACACTTGAGTAAGGTTTTATGTGAGCCTAGAAACATAAAGTGTAAGAGTTGTGTGTCAGCCATAAAACACAATTGTACAAGTTAGGTGTGAGCTTAGAAACACCATTTTAAGTTGAGTGAAATTCCTAATTCAGAAGAATTGCGGAATGGATGTAGGATTTGTTAACATCCAAACCATTATAAATATCTTGTCTTCATTACTTCTACCTCTTCTCAATTCTTTAAACACCCAACCATCCCTCAAAACTTTTTTTGATCTCCCACCAATTCAATCCCCTTTCTTGGTGCACTAGGGATAACAAAGGTGTTTCTCTCTTGTATTTAATTGAGAATATATATATATATATATATATATATATATATATATATATATATATATATATATATATATA
>CATIWR010644584.1:0-52253 GCA_949677035.1 Omphalea diandra | reverse complement strand
TATATATATATATATATATATATATATATATATATAAACAGAGAGAGAGAAATTAGAAAAAAATTGTCAATGTAACTCAAATATATTTTTAATGCTATTCCATTGTAACATATGCTTTTATAAAATTGAATTTTAAAAAATTTAAATAACATTGTAACATATGCTTTTAAATTTAAGATATTTGTGTTATTGGTACACGTCATATTTTTCTCAACCAATGAAACTTAGCTTGTTTTTTTGTTTAATAAGTCCTATTAGAATATTTCTTATATATATATATATTCCATCTTTATTTTTATATGCTACACATATAGATAAAAAAAATTATTATTTTTAAATTTTAATATATTACTAATACCTTAAATAATAATAATTTTAGATTTTATTATATAAAGGAATTCTATAAATAAAATATTTTTAGCCATATTTCAACACATTTTATTTTTTCATGATTCTTAAGTTTTAATAATCTATTGCAGATTTAGATTTTATGTTAATTTTATCTTATCATTTGCACATTATTATTGAAGTTCTTTTTTAATAATTATTTTTCGATCATTAATTATTAAAATTTCATTAATTAATTTTTGCATAACTATAATTAAAACTTATCTATATTTAGATTAAATATAAATAAATTATGCTAATAAAATTTTAGATATATAGGAATGAGAATGCTTGAATTGTATAACTAAATACTTAAATGAGAAAGTGTCATATGTTATAATGCTTTAACATTATAAAAATGAATACTTAAATGAGAAAAAGTCATATGTTAATTCATATATGATAGTTTATCATTGTATCAACTTTATTATACATAATAAATTTCATGTAATTAATTTTTCTGAAAGTTAGCAGAATATTTTTAAAAATCTTTTTAAAATAAGTGATCGTAAAAAATTTCATCTTATATATGAAATATACTTTACATTATTTATTTCATATATAAATTAAAATTAATTAATTAATTCTAAAATTAAATGTGTTGCAATTGATTTAATAATAAATATAAAATTAAAAGCTACATAATAATTTTAATATTACTTGTCATTAATACATGATAAAAGTCAAATTTCTAAAAATTAAGAAATTTATAGGATAATTATAAGAGAATTTCAAAATGATGATATATCAAATAACAAGAGTTCCAAAATGATAATGTATCAAATAAAGAGAGTTAGCTTCTTTTTTTTTCTTTGGCTATATATATATATAATACTTTTCTCAAATTATATGATATTTTTAAAAAAAAATTAATAGTTTTAAAAATTAATTGTTATTTGAAAAAAATTTTTAATTTAATGATTAAAATTTTATAAACATCCTCATATTTTTAATTATTTTAGCCGAAAATACCCAGCCAAGTGCACCAGCCCGTCCTTGTTGTCCATTGAAGATCTAGATAATAAGGAAAAGTCGTCTTAAATATTCTAATTGTACATAAAATGGGCTCTCAAATTTGACGCTGAAGAGAATATATTCATTGAAGAGAATAAATTCACTTATAAAAATGCTTGAAAATCAAGCTAACATGCCCTTAAAACTAAGCCACCCTACTTTGGAATAAGCTATTAAGGAAAATTCTACAATACAATAACATACTCCTCAAACATAACGAACTAAAGTTAAACACTAACTTTGGTTGATTATAATACTTTTATAAAAGGCGCAGGCAGACTGACACTGCTAAGTCCGAGATCTGGAAATGCCTCTTTTCTATCATGTACACGCAAAAGTGCCAAAACTTTAAAGCATTCCTTTTAATTATGTGCAAAAGATGGTACATTGCCGATGGATATAAGGCCCACATACATATAGTTAGGTAATAGGCATGGCAACCAGTAGGTACCGCTACATTCAAGCTATCAATATCAACTCGTTTAATATCGGCTAATTACGCTGAACCCTGGTACTTTGTCATATTTAATAAATTGGTTCCTGTAATTTGAAAATTATATTAAAGTATCCTCATAGTTTTTCCTCTATGTTGAAGAGCATTCCGTCAAAATTTGAATACTATTGTCCATTAATCATTGTAACATGATAAATTTTCCCTTGATCAAAATTATATTCCAACCATGTAAAATTTGCTAATTAAAAATTCTTTTTGAAATGATTTTGCTCTCTTACTTTATAACCAAAACCAAACAAACAACTAGACAACCATGTTTCTCTTGCTTCTCCCTTTATTGACTAAAACTATTCCTTACCACTAAACTCTCTCCTCTTGGTTCTACTGCAACCCCAACCTATGCTCTTCATATGAAATCACCATCTCGATCAGATCAATGGGCCCCTCTAACACTAACCTTATTGCCTCTTATACTACCTCTAAGAACTCCTAAATATTTTGTTTTCTTACACGCTTTTCTTCATGCTCTACTTTAGAGATTGTCATGTTCAATTGTATCCAAATTATTTGTTCTTACAATAACTTTGAACTTTGGCTTTGAATTACTTATCATATTAGTATGAGGCAAAGAACTATTGTTTGACAAGCTACCAATTACATTGATTTCATTAAGGGTTAATGAATTATGCTATTAATAAATAATAGCAACAACATCTAACATGCATATCAAATGTGGTAATGTTTGTAACAATGAAAAGTGATGACTAGTACTACCATTCATTTGTCACACAATTGTTGATAGAATCATCTCAGATTAATAGTTTTTTTTTTTATGTTTATTTTATGTTTAGAAAAAAGGAAAGGAATCATTATTATTGTGTATATAACATGAATGATTATGCTAGTGCATGTCTAGCACATTATCAAATTTCCATCATATAGAATCAATTATTCAATAAATTATAGCATATGTGCATTAGAGTTTTATAATTACCTATACATGGAAAAAGTGAAAGAGAACCATTATGTGTTAGTAGAACTTGCTTGCATTAGTCCATTCTTCTCTAAGATAATGTTGGAAACTATAAAAGCATTATATGTTAATGAATGTGGGTTTCTAACTCATTCCATATGGAATAGCCTCTCAAAGAGGCAACTTACTACTATAGCATTATTTTTAGGCATAAAATGCTCGAACGAGTACAAGACTAATCATAAGGGTTAGTCTAAAGAAATTATGGAGTCACCACTATGTGACTAGGACTAGTAGGCAATGGATGGATCTCCACATAGAATATTCAACTTCATTACCCAATAAAAAGATGGGTTCAAAAGTTGGATATGCTTTGGGGATGGTGTTAGAACACCTTAATTTGCTCGATCATTAGACCAACCTATGCTATGTTGTTTTTGTTTTAATCTTACATGTTATCTTTACTAATTATTTCTTAATTATTAATATTATTGACCGTGTGACCTCATGAATGCAAGTACTTACCTTAACAACTAGAGTGAATGATGCATTTGTATTGGTAAGACTCTACTTTCTTTTGTATAAGTGTATTATTGACCCTTTTAAGATGCTTTTAGAGATGAAGGCAAAGCAAATCTCAATGGCAATGCCTTAAGGAAAGCTAGATGTCCAATGACATAAGGGATAATGCTTGACAATTTAGAAGTTTTTAAAGACAAAGGCAAAACACCTAAGAAGTAAGACATACCTATAACATGACGAGAATGTTTCATTCCTTGATGTGGTTTTAAAGATAAAGGCAAAACATAAACCCTAATATGAGGTGAATGTTTGATTCCTTGATGTGGTTTTAATGATAGAGGCAAAACATAAACTCAAAGTGGGAAGACTTAAGCATGCCTAATGAATAAGCTAATAATCAAGGCATTTATGAACTTTAAGGCAAAAGAAGGAATAAAAAATAGAAAGAAAAAGTGATTTCAAGCCAATTCAAACACTTTGACAAAATTATGGAAGAAATAATGACTATGGGGTCATATCCAATGGTCCATTAGAAAGGTTCATAAAAAGTATGCTAACTAGTGTACCTGATTTGGAACATAGTTCAATGATTATAGGAAGAACATTTAATGATCATGGTGAGAGCAATGGCCACAAATGAATACAATATCCCATTAAAAATGACTTCATCAAGTACCTTGTGTATTTTGTTTGAATTGAAACCAGGCAATGACCATTAAATGTCTCAATAAGAATTAGGAAGACATTTAATGATTGTGGTGAAAACTTAATGAGCATTGACAAAAAAGTTGAATACATATTGCTAATAGTAAACAACCATTGAAAAGATCAATTACAATGCCAATGATTGTGAAGGATAATGACCATTAATAAGGCATAATAACTATATTTTTAAAAGCTTATTGGATAACTTTCCTTGTGTCTATTTCTAGTTTATATAGCTTTATATATATAAATACATTTATTTGAACTATCATTATGTTAGAAAATTTATTAAAGCTTTAGATTTTATAAGATAGTTCACAAATGGTTATTCTTTATATTTTTAGTAGAATGAGTTTTGTGTGAATTTGTAGCAAACCTTAGAGTTTATGAAAGTAGGCATTCTTAAGCACTAATTGTATTTTCTTGCCTATCTTAAAGGCTCAAACACTTATGATGAGCCATTTCTTTTATATGGTTGTCAAGGTTAGAGTTTACCTCATAAAAGCATTAGGGTAGGTTTTAATATATTGAGCCAATAAAATGAGAATATAAAAGGTTTCTCTTTAACATGTAAAAAGAGAGGTGACTCATACACCTATGATTAGAGAGATTATTCATAAGCATAAAAAGATGAGTAAAAGCCTAAGTGGCTGGTTAGAGAGTGGACATTGGCACATTACTCTACCACTATAATTCATGTGTCTTTATCTTCTTTCCTTCTACATTCTTATTGTTATTAGAGATGAAAAGAACTTAGAGTGTAATAATCTACTATTGATTGAACTGAAGGAACTTCTAAAGAAGTTTCCAAGTTTTTGGTTTTCACCTAATTCCATATTTCCCCTTTTAGGTTGTCATCCTTTCAATTGGTATCAAAGCTAAGCTTTTAATATTTGAAGAAAATAGTTAAGGATGTCACTATCAATAAGTAAATGATTAATAAAAATAATTAAGTCACCTCACTATTGAAGCTTTTTTAAAAATTGACCCATTCAAAATGAAGGAAATTAAATACTAATAGAAGACCACAATCAGGATGAAAGTAGGAGAAAAAGCTTAATGAACTTCATCCAACAATTAATGATCAATGATCTTACAACAAAAATATGAAGATGAGGAAGGCTAAAAGGAAAGCCAAAGTAGGATTAAGTGCAAGGAAGAGGTTGTACAACCAACCTCTAGTTTATACAGTCAACTTATTTGTTGTATAACTTGAAAACCCTAAATCTCTATATGATTCTTCGATCTTATCTATTAAAGGTTGAGGATTAAGTGCAGCCTGAACCATTGGCTCATGCTGCACCCTTTCGCCTCTATAAATACATCTCTTATTGATGGAGAGGAAGAGGACATTTTTTCTTAACTAAACTCTACTAAAATCACCTCTCAACTAATAAAAAACCTCATAAAATGAAAAAAAAACCAAACATTCTTTACATTTTACCTTGCATTTTGAAGGATCATTCACTACATTAATTCCTCTAATGGCAAGGCATACTAAAAGGGCATCTAAGGCTTCATCTTTTCTCTTCTTCTAAGGTAGGTTTTAAGACCCATTACCCTTATTCTCCCATAAATGGGTCTCTTCTTCTAAGGTAGGTTTTAAGACCCATTACCCTTATTCTCCCATAAATGGGGCAAGGATCAAGAAAAGGGTGTTTGGTTTCATGTTTTCAATGGTTTTAAATTCTCCTTCTCTATGCTTCTTTCTTTTTATTTTCTTCACATATTATATTGCGTGCTATTAAAGATATGATTAAGGGAGGGAATTTCATTTCAATGACCTCTTAATCTTGTTATGTTGATGTGTGTTTGTTAGTTGTTTCCTTGTGATCTTATCCACATCACCATAAAGAGAGGGTGGCTAGCTTACTAGCTTGCCCATTCCATACATTTCCACTTTAAGGTGATTTTATGTATAATAGGGGAGAGAGCTCTTTACTTTGTGACCCCCATATTTGTTATATTTCATGTTTAGTGGATTGTATATTCTTAGCCTCATAAGACTTTCTTTTCTATCATTTTAATACCCTAACTTTATTACTACCTAAAGGTATTTCTACTATGCCCTTACTCTTTTAGAGCATTAATGGAGGAAGATCCCATGAAGTAACTTTAGCCCCTTCCTATGGCCTCCTTTCTCATTCTCCATGCAAATTTCTATCGCCTCCATGCATTATTTATTCATTCTTCATTTGATATTTTCAATTATTTGTGTTCATATTTGATTGTATGATGATTGGATCATTGTCATATGAGTATTGGACATAGATACATGTTATGTTCCTTGACTTAGACTAAGATGTGTATGATTCTTAATTGTAGTTGGAGGTTTGTTAAGATTAGTGGGACTTTTAGTCTCCTAGATAGTATAATCCTTTATTTTATCTTGATATGATACTAACATTTGTTTTATTTTATCTTTATCTGATACTAACATGCATTTTTTTTTTTGTAGGTTGAGATGTATCATATTTTCATATTGTATATATATGTTGATGTTAATGCATGCCAAACCCCTTATTTGTGATCATATATGTACCCCCCTCCCTATGGTTAATGCTTGTAATGACTTAGCTATATGCTCGATGTAAGACATATTAGATAAATGTTTAAGATTATTAATTGGACTAATTAATGACATGGCTTAAATTATAATTATGAACTAAAGATGCATGAAGGCTAGATCCCTAAATCTAAGTGATTTGGAGATATCCAACCTCTTACCCATACTTTAACCAATTTTCAAACTTGATCTTTGATGGGTGAAGATGGATTGGACCTTCTAATTAACTAATTAGGTTTAGAATCCATTTTTTCTAGGAATTTTATTTCGACTAAAGTTAGGTGGTGACTCTATTTTGATTAGGGTTGATACTAAAGTATTGCCCTACTTTGATTCCCCATTGACTAAGTGGCAATAAGTAAGGTCTTCAAAATCCATAAGGTCTTCTACAAGATCACGAGGTGTTCTTAAGGATCCCCTAGTGATCCTAAAGACATGCCATCACTTGGGGTCATGCTAATGTGTGAGTCCCATCCTTTTGATCCCTCAATGATTAATAAAAAGTAGGAGTCACAAGTAAGATTTCACTTGTTCAAGTGTAATCCTAAAAATTGGGGTGCTTACACCAACATAAGTGTAACTTGTGTTTAAGGCTAACACATAGCAATATGAGAGTTTTCCCAACCTTGGCTTACTCTTAGCCTTGAATTATAAGTGTTTAGACTCATACTAAGTCTTTCAACAACATTCAAAGTTACTTAGTAAATAAAGTGCAAAAGAATTAAAGAAGAAAGCTTTAAGAATTCAATTTGTAAGAGTTTATGTATAGGTTATTCTTTTTCATTGAAGGCTATTTGGTAGTGTATTTATAGATTTCAATAATCAAAGGACCGATATAGAGAAACTAGGTGTAAATCTATAAAGATATCATTAGAAATCCTACATTTAATGATTGTTAGATGAATTTCTTAGCGGTGACACCTCAATTGTAGTTGCAATTCACATTTAGTGGTCAGGACTCCATTATCACAGTTGCGATCCTTGAATATATCTAATGGCTACTGGACATGTGGCTTTCTTTAGTTGGTTTCTTATCTAATTGCTTATGTGCTTCTCTATATTGGAATTGAGCCAATCAGTTCTTGATCATGGGTGGTATTTCATTCCTTAATTCGCAAGGGCAACTCTTAACTCACCTTCCAATTTGTATCATTTGGTAAACCTATGTCATAATTGCACCTCTTACTTTGTTCACATGACCTTCAAACAATTTCAATGGCCAATGTACATACATTGTTTAACTAGATTCTCGACTAGCTATTATAAGAATTTTCTTGAAATATGAACATCGAGGTAACAATCACTTTATCTTGGTTATGATTCATATTTTGCATTAAAAAACGTGGTCATTATAGAAAATGTGAACTAACCTACCATTTTTGGTTCCTCGAGGAACTTGACTCGCTATCGTAACTTTTCTTTCTTGGGCACAACATCTTTGTCTTGGTCACAATTTATAGGTCAGTTTTTATACTTAGAGATTTTGTTTTTGATGTTTTAACTTGTTTTAAACTTATTTTCTTATAAAATAAATACTTAGTAGATATATTAGTAGTTTTTTTTTTTATCAAAGCCTTTTTTTACCAAGTTTGTTTAACTTAGGTCAACATCTTCCTCTTTTTTATTTTGATAACTTAGAATGATTTTGTAAAGTAAAATAAGTTATACTATGTTTACAGTAACATATTACATCATTTTTATAAAATAAAATATGTTCCATTTAGGTTTGCATATCTCATTATGTAGAAAATATAAAGTCAAAGTAAAAATTATTCTTTATCTTAATTACAACTCCTTCTTAATATGTCAACTTTATATTTGTCATTTTGCCTTATATATCTCTCAATGTATTAATACTTTACTTTGCATGCATATTGCTCCCTAGATTAAAAAAAGTAAAAGGGTTAAAACACAAGGCATATGCAAAGGGAAACAATTAATGGTAACATTTAAGTATTCAAACTCACATTTAAGAAAAATTTAGCCATTCATTAAAGAAGACAATGAAGATCAAATGGAAATAAAATTGAAATTTCATTAAAAGAGAAATTTACATATATGATAATTACAATCTAGCCCAACTATAGAATTTAAACAACATAAAGAAATATTTAAGAAAACAAGGAAGAACTAAGTCTAAGAAGTAGTTTCCTCATCCGACTCCCAATCCTCTAGATAACACTGGGGAATCTTCTTTTGGATTTTATCCATCTCTCTATACAAATGGTACAAAAGTTTAAACTTTTTGATCAATTTGTTCATTTTTGCATCAAGTGACTTTAAAGTCAATTGAGATAAAGAAGTGGGTAATTCTTCTTATGGTTGGACTTCCTCATAAGGATTGTCTTAGACTGTCACTCTTGATCTCTTTTTAGTTCTCACTTGCCTCTTAAACCTTGACCCCATAGGCTGCAAGGATGTAATCATAAGTGATTATTGTAATATCATTGGTGGTTGTCATATAATTGAGGTTAATTAAGTTTGATCCACTAGGGTAGGAGGTCTTTAGGAGGTTTAGATTAGTGGGGATCAATGCATCCACATGTTTGGCAATAGAAGTAATGTGAGAAGATAGGAGAATTTGCTCATGCTTAGATTTTGCAAGGCAGAGAAATTAATCTGTAAGACATTTGGTTGCTTCGATATCTTTGCCTTTAATAAATGTAAAAAGCAAAACAAGTTATTTTGCCTAACTTATTCATTCCTATTCCTTCAGGCATTAATAGAAAAGGTAACAATTCTATGGAGAATTTATAAAGGTAAAGAAGAAGTATATTTAGAAATAGAGGATTTGGTATTGTGAGCACTAGATCTTAGGTCATTAAAAGCCCAATGATGAGAAACTACTTAAATTATCTCTAAAGAATATGGGATACCTTGCATAAAAAAGAGCAAAAGCTTGGATGAGGCCTTAAATCAAACCTACCTCCTGTTAAGCCAAACTTTGAAAGCCATCAAAAGGAGTAAGTTATTGGTTTTATATAAGTCATTACAACCATCCTTTTGACTATATAGGCTTTCCCTAAATCTTAATAAAAATAACATTCTCAAACTTTAACCATTAACCTTTAATTAGTTGTATAACAACTGCAAGTCTATACAACCATTCTCTTAGTTGTACAAATAATATACAAACCCTATTCTCTCAAAGATTCCTGTTAGGCTTAATTTGTAAAATCTAGGCTTGATTTAGTGTAATTTATGTTTAAATTAAGTTATTTGGATGATTTAGAGTTATTTCTCACATTTGAATTTTTTGTAGGTGCATTAGCAAGTTTCAAGCGAATTAGGACCAAAATAAATAAAGCTGAAAAATTTAATAACCAAGCTAGATATTTGAACACATGAAAAAGAGAAGCAATCTATCGTGCTCGCGATTCCTATAAGCCTGATGGAGTGTCGTGCCCATGACTAAAATCGTGGGCCATGACCTGGGCATGTTGTGAGCTACTTTTTAGCCTTTTTTTAAAAAACTTTTTTGAAAGAGTATTTAAAGCCAACACTTGGAGTTTATGAGAAATTTTTTGGAAGAGCAAAAAGGAGGAGTTCCTGATAGAAGAAATAAGGAAAAACAAGCTTTAATACAAGATCAAGTGTAAAAGTTCAAGTGATCATTGGATCAAGGAAAAAGAAGAAAAGGATATTATTCAAGATAATTAGGAGATTTCATCTTTATCGTTTTTTTTTTCCTTATTTCTCTTGTAAAAAATGATGCTTTTTCTTTTGGATTTACCTTATTTTTTAGTATTTAGGCTAGATCTTTTAATCTAAGACCTTGATGTAGCCATGGATAAACATTCATTAATTTATGATTTTAATGACTATGTTGGTATTTTATTTTTTTGTAAGTAATTGTTTTGTTATCTTAATGCTTATGATTGCTTGATCACCAACTACATGATTTGTATTTCATTTTATAGATCAAGATATTGTAAATTGAAATATACATAAAATCAGTTCCCTTAGGTTAATTGACGAGTAGAGATACCTACTTAACTTATTGCTATCATTTCAAGGATTGCTAGAGCTAATAAGATAACATATTTCTAATTCACATTGAGTGATGGATTTGGAAAAATGGTTACAATTTAAAAGACTACTCAAGAGAAAGCCTTAATTAATGGAGAGACATTTGATAGTTGTAATCCTTAGTCTAACTTAGCATTGAATGATTAATGATTTCATGATTTTCCATTAATGAGATCAAATGTCCTAAGTGTTTTATCATAAGGTTTTCTTTCTTAATTCCTTTTGTCTTTTTTCCATTTAATTACTAGTTTAGTTTACTTTCACTGTGCTAGTAGATTAAATCACATATCAATTATTTAGTTTATAGATAAAAATACAATTATCATATTCTAATACTTGTTGCCCTTATCTTTGTGAGATAATATTTGCACACACTTATGCACTATATTACCTTAATCATCATGCTCTTGTAATATTTTACACTGTGGGTTTTAAGGAACAGTTTGAAGGAAAGAAGGTATTAAGTTAGATTGAATTTATGGATTGATTTATATTTAACTTACACTATGAAATTTGATCATAAAGAAATTGGCATTGTTACTAAGGATATAATGCTTTATTATAGAAAGCTTTAATTTAGTTCTTAATATGGAATTTTTATTTTCTTTTTGTTTGATTTCAAGTGCAAAACTTCATCTCACATGTGAAAGACTAGGAGTCTAAATCTAAAAGAGCAAGATATTGAACCTTTTGATCCTAAAATTGAAAGAACTCTTAGAATAAGCGTATGGAGACAAAGATTGGAAAAGTATAATAAAAGAAATCTAATAACGAACAACCAAAAGAAAGAATGGGCTATAAGGGATTATAGTGTTCCATTAGTTAATTAATTAAAGTTACTAGACTATTTGTTAATGCCAATAACTTTGAGTTTAAACTTGTAATCATACAAATGGTGCAAAATAATTAGTTTGGAGAGTAACCACATAAAGATCCACACATTCATATAATAACTTTCTTAAAGATTTGTGATACTTTTAAGCAAAATAAAGTTTCAAATGATGCTATTAAATTTAGTTTAGCTAAGTCATGGCATCATTCACTGACTTTAAGCTCAAGTACTATATTGGAGAAACTATCATAAGCTTCCTTGTATAAGTTCTACCCTCCAATGAAGATGACTAAATTTGTGAATCACATATTTTCTTTTGCTCAAATGGAAGGAAAGTCTCTCTAAGAGACTTGGGATAGATTCAAGGAGTTATTAAGGAAATGGCCTTGCCATGTTTTATCTAAGTGGCTTATCCTACAAACCTTCTATAATGGGTTGAGCTCATCATTAAGGAGTACCTTAGACGTTGTTATAGGTGGAGTACTTATGTCTAAGATGGAAGATGCAATCAACCAATTACTTAAAGAGATGGCTACTAATAGTTACCAATGGCCAGTTGAAAGAGTGTGCTAATGAAGCTAGCTAGAGTTAGGGAGGTTGATTAACTAACAACTATGCAAGTTAAATTAGCTAATCTATCTAAACAAATCAATAACATGAATAGCAATGCTATCTCTTAACCAATAATGCAAATGATTTCTTATGAATTTTGTGGAAGAAGTGGTCATGTTAGTACTGATTGCCAGATGGGTAACCTATTTACTTCTTTGAATGCTGAGCAAATAAACTTTGTGGGTAATTTTAACAATAGACAAGGCAATAATCCTTATTCCAATTCTGATAATCTTTGTTAGAGAAATCATAAAAATATTTCTTAGAGTAGGAACAATGCCTGAAGACCACAAACACCCCAAAGTTTTCAAACACAACAACAACATGATAAGAAATTAGGTTAGAGATCACGATGGAGAAATTTATTTTCAAAACCAATGAGAGGATGGATATACAAGATGAACATTTGAAGAGGTTAGGTGCTAAAGTATATTAAATTAGTAAACACAATTCTTTATATATTAATGCATTAAAGGTACGAATGGAATAATTGGCAAATGTTATGTCATCCAGTTAAGTGGGAAATTTATCATCCTAAAGAACATGTGAAAGACATCACTTTAAAAAGTAGAAGAGAGGCATAAAGTAGAGTTGATGAGCTTAAAGTAAGAAAAGGAAGACATAATTTAAGAAGAGCCTAAAGAGGAATCATATAAAATAAAGGAAGAGGAAGTTTATCCTCCACCACCAAAGGTTCAACCTTATGTGCCTACTATTCCATTCCCTCAAATATTGAAAAGTTAAAGAGATGAAACAATGTCTAAGGATTTTACCAAATTTCTTAAAGTTTGTGAGAAAATTGGCATCAACATTCCATTCCTTGAAGCATTAGCTCAAATTCCTTCATATGTCAAGTTTCTTAAAGACATAATTTCTAGCAAAAAGAGGTTTGAGCAGTGTGAAGTAGTGACCTTAATGGAAGAATGTAGTGCCATCTTGCAATAAAAAATCAAGGATCTAGGGAGTTTTATTATACCTTATAAAATTGATGAATTAGAATTTGATAAAGCTCTTTGTAATTTTAGGTTTAATATTAATTTGATGCCTTCATCTCTTTTAAGGGAATTAAAGATAGCAGAACTCAAGAAAACAAAGATATCATTGTAATTAATAAATAGATCAATCAAGTATTCTATAGGGATTGTTAAGGACATCCTTATCAGGACAGACAAGTTCATCTTTCTAGCAAATTTTATGGTGTTAGATTTTGAAGAAGGCTATGAGATACCACTCATTTTAGGGAGACTATTTCTAGTAGCGAGTAGAGCTTTTATGGATGTGGAGCTATTGATCTTGATGGTAGGGGATGAATAAGTGGAGCTTAAAGTGTACAATATAAAAAAAGACACCAATTATGAAAGAGAAGTTTTGGAAAATAAATGATAATTAAAGATTGGAAAGGAGGAGAAAGAAAGGAATAACTAAAGTTGAGATTAGAGATACATAAAATGAAATAGCATGACAAGCACATTATGAAACATAATTACTAAGAAGGATAATAAGTGTTGCTCTTTAATTCTTGTTTGCGATTGTTCCCTGAAAAATTGAAGTATAAATGATAGGGACCTTTCACAATCGTCAAAATCTACTCATATGGAATGGTTTACACAATAATAAAAAAACAAGAAGTTTTTATGGTGAACAAACAATGTCTTAAGCCCTATTATGAGATGGAGCCAAAGATGCATCAAGAAGTCCTTCACTTCACCACCACACCCGGCTAAAGAAGGAGAAAGGTCAAGTTACAAGATCTTAAAATAATGTTATTGGGAGGAGACCTAAGTTTTTAAGTTTCTTATAATTTATTTAGATTTTGTTTGTTTATTTAGTTTTAGTTAATTTATGAATAAAGTCCTTCATCTTTTTGATAGGCTGCTATAGAGCAGATGAAAGATAAAGAAGGACATTCGAAGCAAAAAAATTGAAGAAAAATGTCAAATAAGGATGGTAACAATTTCATTTGATAGTTAATGTGAATTTTATCTTACTTGCTAGAATTTTTATACTTAGATGTGTGAATGTTTGATAAAATGATTCTCATTTTAATTCCATATCAAAATAGTAATAAAAATGAAATACAAGGCCTTTTATTTAAGATAGGTATATAGAAGCTTTTAGATGTTCTAGAATTCCATATTCCATAAGGATAAGGAGGGAAACCTTTATTATAAATAGAGTACAAAATAGCTTTTATTGCATTCTTCATCTCATGTAGCAATTAAAATTATCAAATGGATCTTCCCCAAGCCAAGGTGAAAGAAGGACAACCATTACTTCTCCCACAATCCAATTTGAAGTTACCCATAGCCAAAACTCCACCTAAAAGAACTCTCACACCTACAAAAGCCATAACATTTAATACTTACCATAGAGAATTTTTGAGTGAGGGAGAATATGTTTACTCTTTTAAGGAGATTGTAGCAATGGAGAGTAAAAACAAAGTTAAAGGAATTCTATTGAGGTGAAAGACTCTTCTTCCAATAAAGAGGAAGAATAAGGAATAAAACAAATGGAGATTTGTGCTTCACAAAAAAGGGAAGAGGGAGGCCACTTGAGGTTAAAAGGGGCAGAGGAAGACTAAGGAAGGACTAGGTAAGAGATTATGTTTTTAGATTATAAGGTAATCCTTTGAATGTTGATTTCTAAGCTTTAAAACTTGGCACCTTTAGTTTTCTTGATGTATTTGCTTTTAATTTTAAAGTTTATTTATGTTCAATTAGGATTTATTTAAAGTTACTTTTTAGTTTTCAATGTATGTTTTATGTTAGTTGATGTTGATCTCATGCTTAAAGTTGGATTTGAAATGAATTATGTAATAAAAAGTCCTAATTTGTTTAATTTTATCGTTGTATTTGTTTGCATTGTGTTTAATGATATTTTACAATGTGAAATTGATTTTATAAAAATATAGAGGAATCCAAATTACTCCTTATCGTAATTGTGACCAAAGTCATAGGCCGCGACCAAGCCAAATGAGGGATGGGTCAATTGAGTTGCAAGCTACAAATTGAGTCACATCCATTGCTAGGCTTAATTTGTGCATAGATATTTATTTATTTATTAACTTAATTTGACTTTAATTTACATTTAAATTAAGTTATTTAGAGTTAAAGTTTGTTACTCCTCACATTTGGAAGTTTTATAGGTGTTTTAGCAAGTTTAGAGTGAATTAGGAATAAATCAGGCATGGACAACAACTTTAAAGACCAAGATGAACATTTGAATGTGTAAAGGGAATAAGTTGTTGTTGCCCTAATAATTAGACTTGTAAGTTACAACCTTAGGGAGCCCTCCTTGCTTTCACGACCATGATAAGAGTCGCAGACCTTTGTCCTAGGCACATTAAGACTTATCTTTTAGCCTATGTTTTAGCTCTTTTTAAGGAATATTTAAACCTAACTCTTAGGATTTTCAAGAGATATATTAGAAATAACAAAAAGAAGAGTTTTTTAGAGGGAAAAATAAGGAAGACATGTTTAATGCAAGATCAAGTGCAAGACTTCAAAAGATCATAGGATTAAAGAAAAAGAAGAAAAAAAGATTTATAAAAACCATTTGGAGATTCCATCTTTCCTTCTCTTATTTCTCATTCCTTTTGTTAAGATGATATTTTTAGTTTTGAATTTGGCATGTTTTGTCAGTATGTTAGGCTATAAGACCTTAATATAGTTATGTATAATGATTGATTGATTTATAATTTCAATGACTACGCTAGGCTTTATTTTTATACAAGTGATCTTCTTCTTAATGCTTGTGATTGCTTGATCACCAATTAAATGATTTGTGTTAATAGATTATAAATTGAAATATGCCTAAAATCATTTCCCTTAGGTTAATTGACGAGTAGAGATAACCATATAACCAATTGCTATCACTTAAAGGACTGTTTGAGCTGATGAAGTAATGCATTTCTATTTCACATGGATAGTTGGGTCTAAAGGAATGGTTACATATTAAGTGACATCTTTAAAAAGAGCCTTAATTATTGAAGAGACAATCAATAGTTGCAACCTTTGATCCAACATATCATTGAATGATCAATGATTTATTGACTTTCCATTAGTGAGATCAAGTGTCTTAATTATTTTATCATCAGATTTTCTTTCTTAATTTTTTTTTTTGCCAATTAATGGTTAGTTTAGTTTATTTTTATTGTATTAGTAGTTTAGATATCTTCTTTAACATTTGATTTTCAAATAAATAGAATAATTATATTCAATTACTTATTTCCCTTATCTTTGTTCAATGATATATGCACACTCTTGTGTAATGTATTACTTTTATTTCATCCTCTTGTGATTAATTACAATGTGGTTTAAAGAATATTTTAAAAGAGATAAGATAAATAGTGAGCTTAAAATTATTGATTGATTTAAAACCACATTACAAGATTCGATTAAATATCAGACAACATCAAACAAAATTAGCACCATTACTAAAGACTCAGTGGTTTAATATTTGAATATTTGATTCAATTCATAATATAAAATTTTTCTTTTCTTTTTGTTTGATTTCAAATGAAAACTTGAATGCTAAATACTAGGAGTTTAGACCTAAAAGACTAAGAACTATAACCTTTTGATCCTAAGATTGAAAGAACTCTTAAAGTGGGTATAAGGAGATAGATTATAAGAACTCAATAGAAGAAACCCAATGGCAAACAATCAAGAGAATAAGATATTTATAAGGGAATACGGTGTTCTATTTCTCAATAAACCATAACACAGAGTTACTAGACTTACTATCAATGCCAAAAACTTTGAGATCAAGTCAACTATTATTCAAATGGGGCAAAATAATCAATTTGGAGGTCTACCACATGAAGATCCACACATGCATAAAATAAATTTCTTGGAGATTTATGATACTTTTGAGTAAAAGGGAGCCTCGGTTGATGCTATCAAGTTGAGATTATTTTCCTTTTGACTTAGAGACAAAGCCAAGTCATGGTATCATTCTCTAGATTTAAGTTTAATCACCATTTGGGAAAAACTATCATAAGCCTTCTTAAATAAGTTATACCCTCTAATGAATACGACTAAGAGGAATGACATATTTTCTTTTGTTCAAATGAAAAAAGGGTCTCTTTACAATACTTGGTATAAATTCAAGGAGTTATTCAGAAAATGGGAACTTAGTTTTGTTCATTGAAAAAAAATATCATTCTTATAAGTTTGCTCATAAGAATCATTTAAGAGAAGTAGAAAACTCATAGGGTTGAATCACATGAGAAGAGCAGGATGTATCTAAAGATCAATCTATGGATTAGGGGTAATAGTGTCATCCCTACTATGGTTTATCAAAGTGGCTCATTCTTTAAACTTTCTACAAAGGTTTTAGCCCTTCTTTGAGGAGTACTTTAGATGTTGTTATAGATGGAGCACTTATGGCTAATATGGAAGATGCAACCTATCAATTGTTTGAGGAGATAGCTATAAAAAGTTATTAATGGCTAACTAAAATAGTTATGCCAAGAAAACTAGTGGGAGTTATAGAGATCAATTAAATATCTGTCATACAAGCCCAAATAGCCACCTTATCCAAGCAAATCAGTGCCACAAATTACAATGTTATCTCTTCTTAAAATATGCAAATGACTTTTTTATGAGCTTTGTAAATGAGGTAGTCATACAAGTACCGATTGCTAAGTTGGAATAGTCATATGAGTACCGATTGTCAGGTCGAAAATCCTTTTACTCCATTAAATGTTAACAAGTGAAATTTATGGCGAATTTCAATAATAAACAAGGTAATAATCCTTATTCCAATTCTTATAGTCCTTGTTAGCAAAATCATCCAAATTTTACTTTGACTAGGAATATTGCCTTGAGACCACAACCAACCCTAGGTTTTCAAGCACAATACGAGTAAGAAAAGAAATCAAGTTTAGAAATGGAGAAATTCATTATTAAAAATAATGAGAGGATGGATGCACAAGATGAAGTTTTAAAAAAGTTAAATGCCAAAGTTGATCAAATTAGTAAACATCATTCTTCATTTATTCATGCATTAGAGGTTCAAGTGGGATAATTGGAAAATGTTGTGTCATCTAGGTAAGTAAGGAGTCTACCTTCTAATTTGAAAGTTGATCCTAAGGAGCATATGGTTCAAAGAGGAAAAGAGGTAGAAAATAGAGTTGTAGAGCATGGAGAGTAAGAAAAAGAATAAGCAACTTAAGAAAAGCCTAAAAAGGAATCACATAGACCAAAGGAGGAAGAAGTTAAATATTTACCAAAGGTTAAACCTTATGTGCCTCCCATTCCATTCCCTCAAAGATTGAAGAACCATAGGGATGACAAAACAACTAAGGATTTTACCAAGTTCCTTAAAGTTTTCAAGAAGATTCACATCAACATTCCATTTCTTAAAGCATTAGCTCAAATTCCTTCTTATGTTAAAGTTTTCAAAGACATAATTCCCAATAAGAAGAGGCTTAAGAAGTGTGAAGTAGTGACCCTCATGGAAGAATGCAATGCCATCATGAAAAATAGGCTTTCTCAATAAGTCAAATATCTAAGTATTTTATAATACCTCATGAAATTATCAAATTATAATTTGATAAAGCTTTTTGTGATCTTGGTTATAATATTAACTTGATGCCTTTGTTTCTTTTCGATGAATTGAAAAATAGGTGAGCTCAAGGAGACAAGGATATCTTTACAACTAATGAATAGATCAATCAAGTATCTTATGGGGATAGTTGATTTCTCTTCAAGGTGGGCAAGTTTATCTTTCTAGTAGATTTTTCGGTGTTTGATTTTGAAGAAGATTATGAAATGTCATTCATCTTAAGAAGATCATTCCTAACAATGGGAAGAGCTTTGATTGATTTAGAGTTAGGAAAATTAACCTTAAGAGTGAGGAATGAACAAGTGGATTTTAATGTGTACAAAGCCAAGAAAATACTAATGGATGAGAAGTGTTGGAAAATAGAAAGAATTGAGGATGAAAAAGGAAAAGAAAGTGAAAAAAGGGAAGAGCTACAATTATATGTACATTACAAGCATATTATGTAATATGATTTCTAAGATGTATGATAAGTATTACTCTACAACTCTATGCTGAAGTTATTTCCTAAAGAATTAAAGTCAATATGGTTGAGACCTTTTATGATGGAGACAATTTACCCACATGGTGAAACTGACATTAGAAACCAAAATGGAGAAATTTTTAAAATGAATGGACAATGTCTCTAGCCCTATTATAGGTTGGATCCAAAGAAGCATGAAGAAGTTGTTCACTTCACCACCACACTCGGCTAAAGAAGAAGAAGGGTCAATCTATAAGTTTTTTATTTTACAATTTATTTAAGTTCTTTTTCAATATTAGTTAGTATTAGTTTAAGTTTTCAATAAAAGTTCTTCATCTTTTTGATAAGTTACTATGGAGATGATTGTAGAGAAGAGAGACATTTAAGCAAGGAAATTGCAAATAAAAATGGTAAAAATGTTTCATTTAACATCTAATGAGTATTTGGTGTTATAATGCTACTTCTAGTAAATTTTAGCATCACTAAAATGTTCTCATTTAATTTCAAGACAAAATAGTAATAAAGATAAAGTCTAGTAGCTATATATTATGAGTGTATAAAAGCTTTTAAGTGTTCTAGAATTACTTAACCCATAAGAATTAAAAGGGATACATTTTCCATAAATAGAGATGAAAATAGCTACTATTGCATTCTTCCTCTCTTATTGCATTAGAGACACCAAAATGGATCTTTTCCAACCTAAGGTGAAAGAAGAGCAGCCACTACCTCTTCCATCACCTAATTTGAAGCTTCCAATACTCAAACTTTCACCTCCACCAACTATAATTGCCACCTCCAAGAAAGAAATAGCCTTTTAATGCTACTATGGAGCCTACTCAAAAGAAGATGAGTTTCCATACTACCTTTATGCAAATAGTGACAATTAAGTGTAGAGAAAAAGGGATTTCATGTCTCACTGAGGTGGAAGAATCATCTTGAAGTAAGAATGAGGAAACATGAAAAGAACCTATGGAGATATGCACTAAGGTGCAGAAGAAGAAAACGCTCAGGCTAATGAGACTCTAACCAACCAACCAAATAAAAAAGACTTTCTTGTTACCATTGATGTTCTTGTTTCTAGTCTCTTTGAGGACAATGATGCATTTCTTTCTAAGTTCAACCTAATTAATGATGAGTTTGTTTACTTGTGTGATGCATTTATTGATGATAGTCTGCATAACATGTATAATTTCATGAGTATATTTAAACTGCATTTAACTTTGACACACAGAAAAATCCAAAAATTTTATTACCAGCAACATCATACTGGAGGAGCGAAAGTAGTTTGAGTAGTTACTTAAGAAATATCAGAGGGTTTGTATCTGGACATATGAAGACATGCTAGGGGTTGACAAGTGAATTGCAAAATTAGAAACTGCAAAGGATGAGACCCGAGTAGGCCCAGTTAGTTAAGAAAGAAATAGCAAAACAATTGAATTTTAAGTTGAGGTAGTGGACTACCCAGAGTGGTTAGCCAACATAGTACTGGTACCAAAGAAGGACGTAAGAGTAAGGATATGCATTGATTATAGAGATATAGACAAAGTATGCTTAAAGGATGATTTCCTTTTACCACATATTGATGTATTAGTTGACAGTGTTGCAACATGTGTTATGTATTCCTTCATGGATGGATTCTTTAGGTACAACCAAATTCTCATCACCATCATAGATAAGGTAAAGACAACATTCATTATAGAATGAGGGATGTATTACTACAAGGTGATGTTGTTTGGGTTGAAGAACGTGGGAGCTACGTACAAGTGAATGACAATGGCCTTATTGATGACTTAATCCATAAAGAAATAGAGGTGTACATGGATGAAGTCAAAAATAAGGGAAGAGCATCTTGAGGCCCTAGAAAAATTCCTAAAAAGAGTTGACGAGTATAATTTGAGGCTGAATCCATAGAAATGTGTGATTGGAGCTACCTATGATAAGTTGTCAAGACATGTGATCAGTGAGAAAAACATTGAAATAGATCCCGATAAGATCAAGGTAATTCAAGACATGCTTACACCTAAGACAGAAAAGGATGTATGAGGTTTCTTGGGTTGTTTGTAGTATATCAATAAGTTCATAGTGAGATTGACCCCCATCTATGAACCTATTTTGAAGTTACTAAGGAAGGATTAATTGATGGAATGAAATGAATAATGTCAAAAAGCCTTCAAGAGAATAAAAGATTATCTAACTAACCTACTAATATTGAAGCCACTGAGGCCCAAGAAACCACTAACTTTGTATTTGACAGTGGATGATAGTTCTGTAGATGTCATGATAGTTCAAAAAGGTGAAGTGAGGAGCAAGCTCATAGTATATTGTCCCAGTAAGAAGTTGTTATCTTATAAGGAGAAGTATAATCAATTGAAGAAGACTTGTTTGACATTAGTCTGGGCAACAAAGAAGTTATGCTATTACTTTGAGTCATGTTTAATGAAAGTGGTTTCAAAACTTCATTTGTTTAGGCACTTACATTAGGCTTCTTTTCTAATTGAGCGATTAGCAAAGTGGTTGATCATGCCGACTGAATTTGATATTAAGTATGTAACTAAAAAGGTGATCAAAGGATGAGCAGTTTCAAAATTTAGCACAATAACCATTTGAAGAAGGAGAATCTGAGCTCCCCCAGTTCTTAGATGAGGGGTTAGGAGCAATTGAACCCTAATGATGGAGAGTGTACTTTCATGGAGCTGTAAATCAGAAAGGTGCAGGTATACGAATGGTTATGATTTTTTCCAGAAGGAGAACTCTTTTTGGTAGCCAAAAAGCTCGACTATATGGTGACTAATAATATGGCTAAGTATGAAACATGTGTGTTGGGGCTTAAACTCCTCAAACAAATAAGAGTCAAGGCAGTAGAAGTATTTAGGGACTCGTTGCTAGTCATTTCGCAAGTAACATACGAGTGAGAATTAAAAGCAGAATGTGTAGGCCTATATTTAGAGCATATGAAGAGTTTGGTGCAGAGTTTTCAAAGAGTCATATTCCTTTATCTGCCACAAGAAGACAATGGAATGGTTGATGTCTTAGCCCCTTTAGCCTCTATTTGGGATGGGCCAAAGGCAATGCCCATGAAACCTCTTATCATACTCTGATCTAGGGTGGCATACTACACGAATATAGGAGTAATGCAGCTATCAGTTGAGAATTGTCGTTGGTACTTAGACATACAAAGGTATCTAGAAAGTAGTGAATACCCTAAGGAAGTCGATAAGAAGGATAAAGATGTGATCCAAAGCTTATCTTCATAATTTATGGTTTACGATGGTGTAATGTACAAAAAAAATATGCTTGACGAAGTCCATTTACAATGCTTAGTCGAGGAAAAGGCCCATAAAGTCATATATGAAGTATATGAAAGAGTTTATAGGCCGCATATGAATGAAAAAGTATTAGCAAGAAAGATTCTGAGACTGGGAATTATTGGACTACCATGAAACATGATTGTATTCAGAAAGTTTAAAATTATCACAAATGTCAGGTTGATGCCACCAATTAGGTTACAAAATTTGACCTCACCTTAGCTCTTCATTGTATAGGGCATTAATGTAATTAGAGAAATCAAACAGGCTTCCACTAGGGGGCACAAGTACATCATAGTGGCAGTCGACTACTTCTCAAAATGGGTAGAGGCTGAAGCCTTTAGTAAGCTAAGGGCAATGCAGATGGCACGATTCTTTGAGAAAAACCTCATATGTTGCTATGGCATGCCACATCATGTTGTCAATGATAATGGTGTCCATTTCTAGGTAGAAATCAAGGACATGTTGATAAAATATAAGGTAGCCCACCACAAGTAGTCACCTTACAGGCCACAGTCTAACAGAGTAATGAAGCGACAAATAACAATGTTAAAAACATCTTTGCCAAGATAGTCAAAATATATAAAGATTGGTTTGAAAAGTTACTCTTCACCTTATAAGTTTATCAAACTATGACAAAGATGTTGACTGGGAGGACACTACACTTTTTAGTGTACGGAATGGAGCTAATACTTTCCATTGAGTTAGAAGTGAGGTCTTTACAGGTCTTTGTCAAATTTGATATCCTAGAGTACCAGTGGGAAAGAAATGAATTTGAGTAACTCGCTTTACTGGATGAAAAGAGGTTAAAGGCCCTATATCCACTTATACAAAGCTAGAATAACCTGCATATTCAACAAGAAAGTCAAATAAATGCCTTAAAGGTTGGTAATCTAATGTTGAAGGAAATTTGACCATTAATCTAATGTTGAAGGCAATTTGACCATGGACTTAGGAACCTCGAGGGAAATTCAGGCCAAATTGGAAAAGTACCTATGTGGTTAAACAAATCTACTCAGGTGGAGTAGTGAAATTAGCATATATGGAAGGGAATGAGTTCAATGAATTGGTGAACTTAGACTGACTGAAGAAGTATTTCATGTAAGGCATGAGAAAAGTAAAGTAGCCCGCAAAGTCAAAAATTTGAATGGATAACTTAGGCAAAAATTAGGGCATAAATAATTGAAGAAAAAATAAGAAAAAAAAAGGGAAAGCTCATTAAATCGGGAACCTAAAAGGGTTGTTTAGGCAAAAGATAGAGCATAAAAATAAATGAAATAACAAAATTCGAGAGAGTGCAGCTTACCACTAGGGGACCTTTGATAGGACAGTCGATCGATGATAGAGAAAACCAAGGTAAATGAGTAGTAGAATCAGTAGGATATAAGCATTAAGTAAGACAATTGAATATTCTAGTGCATCAATATTAAAAGCAAAAGTTATGCATTTAATTAATGTCTAAATACGCAAAATACAATTGATTCATGCCAGACGTAATATCAAATGGAAATACATTTGCATAATTAGAGTAAATTCAGTTATACATGTCTTTGAATTGTAATTACATATAAGACAATCTTTCTCTAGTAAATGATCATTATTTGCTATCAGCTAATACGATGCCTAATATCTAAAGGTTGCATAACCATGTTATGTAGTCGACATTGTCATCAAGTGGGGGTCTCTACTAGTGTAAAAGTCATAGATGTAATGATTGGTTTAAGTAGCCCTAACACTATCCAGGAAATGTTGGGTTCAAGGGCCCTTGATGAATAAAGTGAGGAACTGTACCTTGAATTGGGCAGCGCTGAACTAGACGCGTACATAGGCTGGATTATAGAATGTGCCTGAATCCAAGGTAAGAAGAATGACATAATCCCTGCAAGTCATTAGGGTAACACATGATAGATTCCACCTAGGAAAACTCCAAAGGATGCTCATGACAAAGATGTGGGACATCTATTCAGCCCTGGTAGTAGTTGACCTTGACAAACGTCGGTTAGAGTGATGTTATGGGTAGTAAAGCCTCATATCTATTGTGGGGCCAGCTAATAGTCCAAATCTGTGTTTTAACCATATCTTAAAAGAAAAAGAAAGAGAAAGAAAAGAAAAAAAAAATATGCTTATTAGTTTGAAAACACGAAAAGGACACACTAAGTAAAGGTGAGTAGCCCGCTAGATTGAAAACCTATAAGGGCGATTTAAGTAAAAGTTAGGGTAATAAAAAATAAGAAACAAAATAATAAAATAGAGAAAAAGAAAGGAAAAAAAGAGAAGAAAATGGTTATAAGAAGAATTCATACTTGAAGTAACAATGGGCTCCTCGTAAAAGAATCATTAATGCCTAAAGCCATTCTGTCAAACCCTATGATGGTCTCACCCAAAATCGTACGTATGAGAGTCCTCCTTGACTCCATCCCTCTAAGAGAGGTAGGATTTATAAATCAATCTCGTCATTGTCCCTCCTCAACAAATACTCGACCATCAGAATGGTTGTTGCAATGTGAGCCTAAGTTGTTCTACCATGGCCCTTAAAGGGGAATAGAGTTATCAAAGGGGTAATAACAATCTTCTCCTCACCTAATGTGTACCTGGGTACCTCCTCATACCGCTGGTCAAACATCTCCACCATCTTCTTAACATATGGGTAATCTAACCAAAGTAGTGCAATTTGGTCTGTAGCTATGATGCAATAAGCGAGAATGGCACAAATTCCTCCAACAGAGGGAAGATTTTTATATCCCCAACTAAACTTTTCCCTAACTTTTTCACTTGCATAGGTAACACTTCTAAGGTCCTCCTTTCCTAACATCTTTCTTTTTTCCTCTTTTTTGCCTCGTAAGCTCTAATTCTATACAATACTTTTGGTCTATGTAGAGCATATCGTGGTTTTTCACAAAATGATTCTTCTTGCTCGTTGATCTCATCCCTCTCTACTCACACTCCATGCCTCTTATATCCTTGCACTCTTGATTCCTTTTGTCACTATTATTTTTCCTATATCTTTCCTTCTACTCTATTTCTTTCTTCATTATATGTTTTTTTTTTTTCATATTTTCCTTTATCTTGAATTCTCTCTTATTCCTTTCCCTAGGATATCATTTATAGTGGAAGTGACATAAACCTTCAAGGATATTTTTTTTCTAAAATTCATGCTATGAAATGGATGTTTTGTATCTCTCTTTCATTTTCTTTGAAACACCTTATACCCATTATGACGTTTATATGTTTGAATTTTTTTTCTTTTTTATTTTTTTTCTTATTCTCTCTTATATGAAGAATTATATTATGCCACCAAACATATCAAAAACCATATTTGGATTAAATATGCAAGAAAATTAAATTAAAATCATCAAAATTCATTAAAATAACCAAACTACATGGATGTCCATAGCTAATATAAAACAAATTAAGCTAAGGAAGTTAATGAAAGCAAAAATAAAACTCTAAATTATTCCTCCCACCAAGTTACCATGGTTCTTTGTTTGAGTCTAGAAGCCTTCAACTATCAATATGATCCTAGAAGTTGTTCTTTAACTACAAACATTGATTGGTGTAATGTCACACTACATGATGAAAATGGCAGTAGATTTAAGGATTGCATCCTGAAGGCAAGGGATAATGAGTAGCTTGGGTTCCACTTATGATATCAACCCTTCTCATTTTTAGCTTTTCCCATGCTTGAGCTCAAGACTGATTAAGGCATGAGTACTTTTTAGGTTTTTTTTCCCTCTCATATGTTAATTGGGCCTTCAATACTAAAGTCTTCTTCTTCTTATAAATTAATTAGGTTTTCAAAATCAATGCATTTTTTATACCTCTTGAACTATCATGGTCATACCTTTATCCTTTAAGGGGTTTATTCAATGATGTGCAAATATTAGTAATGTTTCATCCTTGAAATCCTTAAAAGCCTCAATTTTGAAAGTTGCCTTAAAGAAATAAACTCTTGTTTAGGTTTGTGGTCTTAAACACCATCAATTATTATGAGCTTCATCCTTCGATTAGTAAGGTTTTAGATTTCATGACAAAGCCTTTGACATTCATTTGTGTGACGATTGATGCACTAGTGAAAACATAAAGGGCATTAGGATTATAATTCCTTATCAATGGATTTGATGGAGGCCTAAAGGATGAAGGATGCAAAATCCCTTCGCTATAAGAAAAAGATGAAATAGTGACAGACCTTAGCAATGAATTTGTATCCATCTCTAATTACCGATAGACTAATGGTTGTGTGGCTACATAAGAGAATATGATGAGTTTAGCAATGGATTAGCGAGGGCCAGTGATGGATATTTAGCTACATATTGTGTTCCATAACTAATGCAACGTTAAAATTTATGTGTTTTATTGACACCTAATTTAACGATGAAATATCAAGGGCATAATGACAAAATTGTGGTTCATCATTATTTTTTTGTGGTAATGTGCATCATTGTTGTCATTACCTTTACCGACTAATGGTTTTGTTGCTAGCATTCAAATAACGATGGAAGTGGCATCCTTCACTAATGGTGTATTAATTAGTGATGAATTGTCCATCATTAATCTTTACTATATAAATATTATAATTTTTATTGTATAATGTTTTTAAAATATGTAGTATATAAATTTATAGATGAATATTTAAAATTTGTAAATATTTATATTTACATATTGAAAATATTTATATATTTAATATTTATATTTTGTATGTGTATTAATTGTATAATATTTTATGTAAGTATATAAACATATAATATTTATATATTTAATTATTAATATATATTTATAAATTATATTTATATATATAATGGTAATTTATATGTTTATAATATAATTATATTTATTATATAAGTTTAAATTTAAATTTTAGTTTATCTGTTAACTTATTTGCTTTTCATATAAAATTATATAATGTTTATTATATTATGAAAAAATAATCATATAAATTATTATGATATTAGCTTCCTAAAAAATAATCATGTTATTGTAAGTAGAACTTAGTGATGGATGCAATCCATTGCTAAGTATTTTTAATAAAATGGTTGTTGTTTCATTAAGGCTTAGTAAGGAACACAATCCATCATTAAGTGTAATCCTTATAACTTGGCCCCTTCCCTTTTTTGGTTCACTCTTTTACGATCCCTTCCCTCTTTGCTCTTAATATTGGATGCCCATCTCTCCCTTTCTCCAGCCATCAATCCCTTGCCTCGCTCTCTTTATCTTTCATTCTCGAACCCATGTATATCAATAGCCTTAGAAATTATCTCCTTCCCATAGTATCAAAGCAAATATATTAGTAACCCCATAAGAACGAAGCTATTGTTACCAATGCCTGAGTTAGTGCTACCTCTGTTGGTGCTATTTCTCGCATATGAGTATGGTAATCTTCCTTTTTAGCTGTGCAATTCAATTACAACTGGGTTAGGGATTTTATAAGGGTTTCTTGCGTTTCTACATTATGCTTTTTATAAGTTATGAAATTTCTTCTAATTTATGCTCTGTTATTGCAAAGATAATGTTCTTAAAAATATGAAATTATAACCAGTATAGGGTTTTGAAATTGTAACTAGGTTGGGGCTATTTTGAAGATAATTTATTCTCTATGAATTTGGGTTTTTTACTATGGATATTCTTGGTTGATTAATTTGATTGTGTGAATTTTATGGGTGGATAAATTTGATTTTTGGGTTGATAAATTTGATTTTCGGGTTTTGATTCTATGAATTTTGGATTTGATTATGTAAATTTAAATTTAGATTTAGATTTTATGAATTTTATTCTAGAGCATATATTATGAATTTGATTATGAGCATTTGGGCTAATGAATTTGATTTTATTTAGTTTTTGCATTGATTACATGAATTTGGGTTTTATAGATTTTATGAATTTGGGTTTTGGGTTGATTTTGTGAATTTTGGTTTTGTTGATTCTATGAATTTTGATTTTTGGGTTTATTTTATGAAATGGGATTGATTTGTCATAAAATTTTGTTGAAAAAAATTAATAGAAGTTGAGAAAAATATTTAATTGTTGGTTGATTTTTACTCAAGTCACTTAACAAAGCTTGTGCCTAGCTTAAGCGAAATTGAAGTAAAGAGAAATTATCACATAAAAGTTATATAATAAAATCTAGGAAGTGGCCTATATGGATAATTTGATGGTCAATTAACTATTTTTTTTCTTTAACTTAGATTTATCACCACACCTTACTATGTAGAATTAGATTCTCCTTTTACGGATAAATAAAAGTTTTTTTCTTTTTTTAAAAAAAATACAGATAAATAAAATTATTGATTTTCACTTTAGTTCCTTTCCATGATTCTTGGGTGTGTTGAATTTTGTAAAGATAAAGAGAAGGAAATTAGCTTGATAAGGTCAAAACAAATGTTTTGTGTCTATCCATATGTACATTTATGTTAATTCTTTATAAATTATCTAATTGGCGATGTTATATCAAATATGTTTTTATTTAGAGAATTGGACAAACTTATATATATATATATATATATATATATATATATATATATATATATATATATATTGCATAAATTATTTTTTAAATAAATTATATATAAGTTATATATTATAACTGCATGTGTTATATATTATTACATTATATTAGTTATTTATACTTAAACATACTATACATAAGTTATACGTATTTATTATGTATACTATTACACATTTTTATTTATTAACAAATTTGGATACAAATAGAGTTACTTTCATTTATTTTATTTATATTTTTTAATAATTGAATAATTGAATTGTATCTATTTGAACCAAATTGAATCAAATAGAATCAAAACTGGAATTAAATTAAATTGAAATTTAGAGTATCTAAATCAAAATCAGACTGTTATTTATAAGTATTAGTCTATTATGTAAAATAGTTTCCCAATTCATTCATATAAACCAAATCAATCAAGAGGTGATAAAGCTCTCAATTGCGTTAAACAAAATAATCTGTTAAGCAAAATAATTCACGGACAATATGAAAATAAAAGTATCTTGATTAAATAAAATAAAATCAATCCATTGCTATGATTAGGCTTTTCATAGCTACAAAAGATTTAGTTCATGATAAAAGAAATCAAATAAGAAAGAAGAAAAGAGGAACTCATGGGTTGGCAATGGAGGAAAAGAATGGCTTTAATTACAGTTGGTTTCCTCCTCCCTTCTTATGTTTAACGTGTTTCTCCTCCTCCCTTCACTAAATAAAAATCTCCCTAATTTTGACAAAAAAATCTTGCTCAAATCTCCTAAAAATATTTCCTAAAAATTAGGGATACAATCTTCTTAAATAGTGCCCTTAAAACACCAAAAGAGGAACGAAATCTAGGATAAATATACTAAGTCAATTCTTCAAAATAATAGAAGATCTTATATGAAAACAATACTAAAAATAAGCTCCTTGCTTTTTTAGACTCATCAGGTCTAGATTAGCAAGCCATACCCATGCCTTATTACTATAAGTCTTCTACCAAAATTGTATTTCACTTTTTTTAATTCTCAAATTCAATATTCTTACATATTAATGTCTAATCTCCTTACTTCAAGCGTAATGCATCTAAAATATCAAAATTTAGTGTTTTGAGTATAAAATTCAAATAAAATTGGAAATTAAGTACAAAATAGGAGAAAATTCACCACATTTAAAATATATACTTTTATGCCATATCAAATTCCCCACACTTAGCATAATGCTTGTCCTTAAGCATACACTAACTCAAATTTAGTAACCTTTACTCTTTTAGTTTATCTTAAATTATCAATCCATATGAACTCAAGTCAAATTGTAATCAAAAGAAACAAGTGTTTCATAAATGAACTTTTCATCAAAAGCACTAATCAAACGCATTATTGGGCTACTTATGATTTTTAGAACCCAACCACCCATTTGTTCCACTTTAGATAGGCTAAGATTTGTCTCATTCTAAAGAAGTTTAGTGTCATTCTCGATTGTTACTTCACTAGCATAAACCATATTGCATTACTGTATTTGGATTACCCATATATCTGAAAGATGATGGATTCATTTAACTTGCACAATGATGAAGTACCAACATAAACCCAATGAGAAACTAAGATCCTTGCATCCCTTTTAATTGCTTTAGACCTCTCAAAGTATGGTACCAGGCTTACTTAGGCGTATATCATAATAGCTATTATCATAGGTGAATTTCTACTGTGAATGGATGATGGGGAGATCAATCTACAAATGCCATTGCTCATTGAAGAGAATGAGTTAGGCAAGACCATGCTTTCTCTTATCCTTGATGAGACAATTGTGGACTTAGATGGGGTTTCACTATGCATCAGTGGTCTTTCACCAGGAGTACTTTATTAATTTAAGTATGGATTCCTCTTATAGCCTTTTATTTTATTTTATTTTCTCTTTTTTATTTTATTACTGCTTTTATTTTCTACCATAGCTTTTGCCTTGATTACCCTTGCAGGTTTTCAATCTAGTGGGTTGCTCATTTGTGCTTAGGCCACACTTTTGCATTTTCAACCCAATAAGCATTTTTTTTTTATTTTTTTATTTCTTCTTTTCTTTATTTTCTCGTTTTTCTTTTTTCATATATGGCTATAGGAGAAATTGGGCTTATTAGAGATTCCCACCGTGGATGCAAGGCGTTATTTCCCACAACATCATTTAAATCATTAATTATTAAGGCCTGCTTTCTACTAGAGTAGTGGACTGAATGGTTGTTTCACATTTCCAATTATGGTATCTGATTGACCTATCCCTAGTGGAGATTGACTAGGGTCACATTGAGCACTTATAGAGGGCATGTAATCATTTTGGCCTTGTAATCCACTACCATTTATGACTCAGTTAAAGTTTTTTGACAATTTAAAGATGCATAAAATATAGTTGGCTATCATCCTTCCTTCATAGAGGGACCCTTGACTTAACATTTCTCAGATAAGGTGGAAGCCATATGGTCTTATCACTATATTTATCACTTCTTCCCTACTGAGGCCTCTACCTATAATAAGACTCTCTAATCTCATCAAAGTGTATATAACAATCAATGATCATATGGAGAAAGAACTTCTAGTATTTGATTTAGCTTAAGAGAATGTTTGACAAGGATTACTTTTGTTATGTGAATGCATTTTCTTCTGCATTATGCTTGCCATGGATCATTATAATTTGCATATTATATATTAATTAAATGTATGGTCACTATTTTTAATAATATCACACTAGATCATCCCATTGTCTCAACTAATGCCTTTCAATATGTTAAGCTCTTATTCTTCATCTTGTGTCCTTTTGTCGTTCTCTTTTTTTCCAACTAATACCCTTTGGTGACCTATTGTTACTTTCCCCAATTGTCGTTCACACTTGCTCGCCTTTTGCCTTATTTATTTTTCTTTTTTCCATACCTAATTTTTATCTAAGCCATTCTCTTAGATTTTCGACTTAGTAGCCTCATTTTTTCCTTACTTTTTTCTTTTCATTTTTCCTCTTCTTTTAATTTCTTAACTTTTGCCAAAGCCACCTTTTCAGTTTTTAAATTAGTGAACTAGTTTACTTCTCTCAATTGCTCACACAAATACTTCTTCAACCTATCCAAGTTTACTGGCTTAGAGAAATCATTCACATTCATGTACAATAGCTTCATGAAACCACTGAATATATCTACTCAACCACATAAGAACCTTCCCAATTCGACTTGAATTTCCCTTTAAAATTTTAGTCTTGTTATCATATTGCTTTTAATACCAAGTCACCAACCTTTATCATGCCCATCTTAACCCTTTTATTAAAAGTGTGTATCCTCCTCACTTGGTACAATTGAATGTGGTAAAAGGGCTTTAATCTTTTCTCATCTAGTGAGACCAATTGGTTGTATCAGCTTCTGACCACTAATACTTAGGAATCTTTATCCAACTAACACTTGAAGAAATTTCATCTTCGTTTCTACTGGCAACACTACTTTTATATCATATACTACAGAATAAGGTGCCACATCTAGCAATGTCTTGATAGTGATCTTGTATTCCCATAATGTAAAAGGTAATTTTTCTACCAGTCTTTACAAGTTTTGACCATTTTAGCCAAGATGTTCTTGACATTCTTATTTATTGCCTCAACTGTGCCATTTGCTTATGGCTTGATAAGACTTATGTTGAGTTGCCCTTTACTTCTTTAGAATTATTCTAACTTTAACATGAAAATGTACACCATTATCCATCACAATGTGATAGGCACATCATAATGACAGTGAAGGTTATTTTCTATAAATTGGGCCATTTGCTTTGCCTCAAACTTTCCAAAGGATTCAGCTTCCACTCACTTTAAAAAGTAGTCAATTGGCACCACAATTTACTTATGCCCTGTTGTAGAAGTTGGTTTGATTTCTCCAATCACATCAATAGCCCATATTACAAATAACTAAGGTAAAGTCAAGTTTTACAATTCTACTAACAACAAAGGGCTGAGGCTTTTGTGAACCTAGAACTTGTGATAACTCTTAGTTATTTTAATATAATATTATTCTATAGTTATTTAGTATATTCTCATCTTTATGATTTTCTAGCAAAATCCATGTCATTCATGTTAGGATCATAAATCCCTACATATACCTCTTCCATCACCCTATTAGCTTTTTCTTTTATCAAGCACTGTGAATGAACTCTATTTGGGATTCACCTACACATCATGCCTTATAAATTATAAATTGCAATGGCAATCTATAAATAACATCCTTGTCTTTCTCTACTACTACCTTAAGGTAATCACCATTCTCTAAATGCCACTACATGTTATAATACCTTAAATGGTTATCCACAAACATCTGCATCACTATCTCTTTGACATAGCATGGTGTTATAAACTTGAATGTGACAAAAGGTTTCATTAGCATCCTCTCATGTCCATCCTATATGCAAACCAAAGTAACTATAGCATCAACCATTACATTCTCTTCTCATGAGGAGATGATGAAATCGACGCTTCGAAGGTTTTGGCTCAACCTTTTTAAATGCTCTAAGTATGGCCTCAAGTGTTCTTCCTTTAATTTCCATTCATCAGTCACCTAAGAAATTATAGGCAAAGAATCTCAGAACACCTTCATCATTCTAACCCTTATTTGGGCTAATGATTCAAACCTAAATGCATAAGCTTTGTACTTTGCCACATTGTTGGTTACCCCAAAGTCCAATTTCTTAGCCATAAGGGATAACTCTCCTTTCAGTGAAAAGCAAAAATCACTCCTACACCTACTTCTTTCTTATTCACTGCTTCATCAAAATACATCTTCCATCCCTGAGACTCTATTGCTTATAAGCCTTCATTGAGAAACTAGGGAGGCTCAAACTCTACTTCCACAAGTGGTTACTGAGCCCAGTATTTTGCAATTGCTCGACCTTTGATCACCTTATTAGTCACATATTTGATATCAAATTCCATTTAGAGTATCAATCATTTTACCAATTTTCCAATCAAAGATGGGGAATTCATGTAGGCATTTGACTAGATTAAGGGTTGAAATAACCTTCATGGAATAGGACTGGAAGTAAGGCATTTGACTAGATTAAAGGATAGTCATCTTTAGGGCACACCTTACTCATTTCTCTATAATCCATTCACATTCTTACATGTCCATCCTTCCTAGGCACTACTACTTTATTGGCTAGCCATTCAAGGTAGTCAATCACCTCTAAGATCTAGGCCTTTAATTGCTTAGCCACTTCTTCTTTCATTAATTATGCCCACTCTAATCACATTCTTCTAAACTTATACTATATTGGTATCACATATGAATATGTATGAATCTTATGTTTGCCTATTCAACAATCAACTCTTGGCATATCCTTATAGGTCCATACAAAAACCTTTTGGTATTTCTTGAGTAACTAGCTAAAATTCTTTTGCTCTTTAGGTGTGATATCGATGGAAATAATCAATATGTTTGGATTTTCCTATTTGCCAAGATTAAATACAATGTTATGAATAGACTTAATACTAAATATACTCATGAAATGATGCATTTCATGCATAATACCATCAGGAAAGACATTACACAAGTAAGCAAACTCATCATCCATTATCTTAAATTTTAAAATAAATACATGATCATCTTCAAATAGGATAAAGACTAGAATAACAGGCATAAGGGATGGGGGGTTCTTTAAAAGGTACAATTAAAGTCACTAGAGCATTAGCCTTTTTTGTGTCTTTCTCTCCTTCACCTATCTTCTCATTAGCCATCTCAAGGACGATCTTTAAGCCATTTGTTTGATGTATAATTTACATATATTTCATAACTAGTTCTTTCTAAATATTGATTATATTATGTTAATTTTGCATATGGAAAAGATTAAAGGAAGCAAATTTATGTTGTGTAGGATTAAAAAGAAGAGAAATGGGCAAATAGTTTAAAAAAAATCTTGATAGTTTCATATTCTCAATTATTGAGCTCTTCTTGGTATTTTAGGCATATCTCTTTCTATAGAGTTTTAAATTAGATTGATTTAGAATCCATTAGAAAGATAAGATATAGAGCTACAACTTTTATGTTTTACACTGGAGCTAATTCTTTTTATCCTCAATATCAAAAATGGGTCACAACTAAGCATAGTTGTGCTGCCTTTAGACACAAACATGCTCCTTCTAGACATGGCCATGTGCCATCAAAATAGAAAATTAAGACCATAACATAGCTAGAACACATGGCCATGCTTGATAAATCATAAAAAGGTATGGTTGTATCCATGGTTGTGCACCTTTGGAAACTCAAAAATAAGATTTTATTCATTCCCACACTCTTCATTTTTCAATCCCTCAAGCTTCCTACTTAGAAAACACCACAAATACTATTTAAAGAGGCAAAACCTATAAATTTGGAGCACCTAGACCATCAAATAATCTTCTAAAAAGCCAAGAAATCAATCAATTAAGGGTTTAAGAGCAAGAGGATAATCATTCAAGAGCTTAAAGGATTCAACTCTATGGATTCAAAAATTATTATTTTGATTATTTCTTCTTCTCTTTCTTTCATTATGAGCTAATTTCATTTATGCTATGGTTGTATATGGATCTTGTTTAAACTCTTATGATTATTTAATATAACTTCTTTTGGTTTATTCATTATTGTGTTAGTAATCATTATGTGCTTGTTATTTGTAAGGACCATGTTCATTTACAAATCATGGCATCCATATCTGAAAATACATATGCATAAAGGTGTTATTCATCATACATACATAATCCAACATGTATTTAATGTACATATATGTTAATTAATGTTCAAGGTTAGTGACTATAAACTGGTTCCTATCTAGATGTATATACATGGCACAAGGAGAGAGAAAGAGTTGGAATTCATCCGATGACCTGTGGTCCATAAGTCTCTAAGCAAAACTTTATGCACCAAGGTATCCAAATCCTATGCTTCAGTATCTGAAAAAAAACATAATTACGATTTGGTGAGTTGTGACTCAATGAATAAAAACAATAATCAGATTCTTATGGCATAACCAACAATCAAATATCATCAGGATACATTACAAGTATAACAATTGACTATGGAAGTGCAAGTGTAATAGATTGATTTTTGTCGTGACCTTGCAAGGTAAACACCGCTCCCAGAAATTTATGTGATTCAAGTGACATTTGATTTTATTGGTCAACACATAACAAGTGAATCATTTGATCAATAACATGTGCCAATGGGACATATTGGTCCATCTTCCATGTGATTTTCAAGTGTTTGACAAACCGGTCACAACGTCCTTTTAGTTCCATATGCAAGTGTTCATAACAATAGTATACCAAGTAATCATTAAGAGCATATAATTCTCACTTGACTTGTATTTACATGTAAAATGTAACAATTCAATCACATATACATGTAATACAACATAATCATATCATAAAATTATCACATATACACATTAGAATCTAATTATGGTTTTCACTCACCTTTTGATGTGATTAACCTTTATGGTAGGTTTGGTTCTCCCTCTAGGGCTTCCTCAAAGTGTTGAGATCCTAACATTTGATACATACATGGTTATAAGTATGTCAAAATGATAATGAATGCTTGGTATGCAACTATAGCATGATCCATGCAAGTGGACCTAGTGTTTATGCATATTTTCCTTATAGGGCAGCCTGAGCTTGCTACACTCTCATAATAATAATTTTAGGTATACTTATCCAAATGACTTTATTATTTTTAATAATAAACTAGACACATAATCATACAACATACTCAAATTTCATATTAATATAAGACATATAGAAAATGTGGTGAATTTTTGAATTTTCCCCTATTTCAATGTCATCTCAGTCTGAGTAGGTCTTACATTATTGGGTATATCTTAAATTTCACAAATCCAATTGCAAAAATGGTTTACCAGAAGTTGCAAAACATATAAAGGAACATTTTTTCATGTTTTACTCATTATCTAATTCAATCTATAAAGTCACCAAAACAAATGACCAATCTCAAGGTGAGCATACTTTCAACAAGGTGACAGTTAGTCATGATGAAGGGGGCAATATCTCAACAACCATGATAAATTTGGCTACAATATTTTACAAGTATGTAGATCATTCATAAATATGAATTTTTTAATTTTAACAATCACCAAATTTTAAATCTACCAAATTTTAAATCTATGGCTATCAAATTCTTAGAAAACATAATTAAAAGACAACTGAGGTTTCATCCAGGTACAGGTTCAGTCACAAGCAATGAGCCATATCTCTTTCGACACAAAAAATCAATCAAAAATAATTTACAGTTATTTATAAAGGAGTACCTATAAATTTAATGTTTTTCACTATGTCAAAATCAGAACATAAAGCCATCAAAATATAAGAAAATAGAAAGATTGAGGCGATTTCAATTGGTTGTGAACTAGCCCTAATGAAGGAGCCATAACTCCTCAAACACACCAAATCAAGCAAAATGTTTCATATGCATTTATGTGGGCCATAAAGCCATAACTTTCATATTTTGCACTTTCCCTAATTCATCTTTTAGGGTTATGAAATCATGTGTACAAAATTATGCGCTAACAATAAAACAAACACAATAAGCTCTTATTCTCTTGAATTTCTACTTCCATCCAAGAGTTCTATCTCAAATACTCCATAACTCTCACTAATCATGCATGATTAACATGTCATGAGAGGTAAATTTAATGTGAGATGAAGATAAATTAGCTTACCTATTTTCCTAAAGCCAAAAAACCTTAGGCATCGTTCTTAAGCAGCTCATCTTCTCCCTTTCCTTCTTCTTCTTCTTCTTCTTCTTCTTCTTCTTTCCTTTCTTTCTTCCTTAGCTTTCTCTTTCTTCTATTATATTTAAGCTTTGTATTCTAATCCTAAAGGGTCAAAAATTCCACTTGTAAACCTATTATAATAAGAAAAAATCACAGTGTTACATTCCTATTGGTTGGAAGTTCACTTTCCTCTTTTAGTCTCTCTTTTTCACTCCTTAAGCACCTTCATCCATCTCCTAATTCCTAAATGCTCCTTATACCTTAAAATAAACTCTATAACACCATTATTTATGATGTTATAACATGTATACAACATAAGACAACTTGGCATGCAACTATGTAAACATTACATATATGTTCAAGTGTCTCAAATGCAATAATGCATATGTCATCATCATGCTTATCTAATTCACATGTCTAAATGATCATTTATCCAATGCATATGTTCATGTGGGATTTCAAATCATTTATGCAATGAATATATTCATATAATAATGCCAATGAATATGGATGGGCATGTTACATTATTATTGATTAAAAGGTCCTTAATCATATTGAGTTTTGTTAATCGACTACTAAGAAATGTTTTTCATGAAATGGACCTTCAATGATTCCCTTAATCTATTAAGTGTTGAGAGACCTTAATTATTTATTATTATCATAAGGATCTTGCATTGTTTGACAATAATATGATGTTTAACTATTTTGTTAAGAGATCTTTAGTTTAACATATTCTTGTATGTTAATTGATACCTCTTTGAATTATTGCTTCATTTACTCAGTACCTAGCTTGATTTTCAAGAAGCTCTCTGACAATGGCATTCCATCTAGCTCAGCCTATTCAACCCTAGATCACTATCCCTCTAACACTTATTTTTCCACATTCTTGATCGAATTAACAATCATGCTTCTAATGTTCGTTATATTGACCCTAACATACTTTTTTTTAGCATAACTACCTAGTTTACTTTGTCCCTATTTCGGGTCTTCATAAGGTACTTCTAGCTCAACCTACTTAATTTGCTTCTTCTCAAGTTGTTCCATTCTTGCCTAAAATTGATTATCTAACAAATACTACTAATATTCTTAATCAAGCATCTTTCACTTATCCTTCCTGGCTTGTTTATCTGTAGGCTATATAGAACTGCAAAAGGACCATTTGCTTGATTTTCTTCTTTTTTCATAACTTCTTAACCCTTTTTTTATTCTTCTTGTTATTTTTGTCTCTTCAAAAGAGTCTCGATAGTTCTAGTATCTAGCCTCTATACTCTCACGCTACATTTGAAAGAATACCTTCTCTAGAACATTGAGTGGGTTAGTTTTTTACTAGTTCTCATTATCTTGGATTGCCCCCTTTTTTTTTTCTCTCCAACCATCTCCCTTTGCTTTGCAAAGGAGTCTAATAACGACCCTCACAAATCCTTTACCATTTATGATGCATTCCTATTCTAGTAGTCTGTATAGGGATGTTCATAAATTTTATATGCATGTAGAATTCTTTTGTAGTCCCTTGCCTGGGAGAAAGTTCATAGTTTTCATAATGCTTACTGCTTTTGGATCTACATAATTATTTGTAACCCTAGCCACTTGAAAACCTCTAATGTGAGGAATAGTCATGCTTAATGCTGACATTATTTCTCCCACTTCATTACAGATGGTGACTATCTCTCCCTTATAAGGGATCTTGACCTTTTGATGCATTATGGACATAACTTCTCCTAAAGGATGATACCATAGTCTCTCTAATATCAATGAGAAAGTGATGGGTATATCCAACATGGTAAACTCCACTATAGTTTACACAATCTCAGCTTTCACCATAGTCTTGAATACCCCAACAACTAGCTTTTTATTGTCATCATAGGCCTAGATGATATTTTCAAACATTTCAAATCTACCACAAATATCCCAAACTTTGATGGCAACTTCAAAGGATAAATGTTAATGCCATACCCATCATCCACCATTACATATGGAGTCTATGTTCCTTTCACTTTAGCCCTAATGAACAATGCCATGTTATGATCCCTTTCTTCAAAGGGAAAATCTTTGTCAAAAAGACTATCTTCCCCTTATTATTTACCAAAGCCACTACATCTTTAGGGGATGCCTCATTAGAGATTACTAGGCTAGAAATGCCTCCATCATAGCCTTTTTATGCTCTTTTAAGGTAATCAATAATTTCCACACACTAATCTGGGTAGGTATCTTCATTAATTGCCTTAAGATAGGGTTTCATCTTACTCCTTTATCATAGGTCTTTATATCTCCTTCTCAACTTTAGGTTCTTTAATAGTATATCTATCTAGATAATACCTTTCATTTCTTATAATACGGCAGACTTGTCTCTCCTTCTTCTCTTCATCACTCTCTCATATATTGACCTTTTTTTGTCTAATCTTTTTCAGCTCCTCATCAAAACTCTTACAAAGATTGATAGCACAGGTTGCAATAACAACCGTTCGTGATGACACTTGCTCAAAGGTAACCATAATAACTACTTTGAAAATCTTAGAATCAATAATAAATGTCCCTTGGTTGGGGGGTAGAACATTATGATAGTTAGGAAATGGATTTCTAGTAATGCTTGGCTTTCAAGAATTAGGCTAAACTATCTCCTATAAGTTAATGAGGTCTTAGATTTTGTGTCTTAACCTATAACAATCATCAATTTGATGGCCCACCCCTTAATGGTAAGCACAATAAGTATTGGCATTATATCCATGTGGCAAAGGATTCAAGGGTGGCCTAGGTCAAAATGGCTCTAGCACTCTTCATTTTTGTATCCTCTTAAATGCCTTAGACAAAGGCATATGTCTAAATTTATGAATTTTCTTAAGGGCCAATCTGTATTCACATCTACAATCTTATTCCCCTCACTTTGATCTTTGGATGGAACATTTTTCCTTTTGACATACTAGTTCATTTATTCTAATTTCAACTCCTTAGCCTATAGCCTAACTTTCTTAAGATCTTTAACATTGTGCACCAACATTCCTTTAATTCTAACATTGATATTGGGCAATGTTCCTTTAATAACAATCTAGGCTTATTCCCTTTACGTTAGTCATGTGGTTGCCTTAAAGGCCATCTTATTCCATCTTTTTAAGTAGTTATTAAACTTTGTCCAATCTTCTACCACAATAACTCTAAATCTTATAGATCATCTTTAAATCTAAAATGCATGCATAGTAAGCCTCAAATGCCTTGGTTAATACCTTTTCCTTATTGCTTTCAACTAGTTAAAATACCATATCTCCATAAATCCTTCTAATGACTATTCAAAAATCTCCAACATCATATTAGTGGGGATCCTAGTTGTATTCATGATAAGAACATATGAATGGATATGGTTTGTTGCATTTTGAATCCTAGTAAACTTAGGGAGTTTGGGCATCCAAAAGTTCGTAAGAAGCTTCTCAGGCTTATGGGCTAGTAACTCTTTAATGTCAATCCTTTAATATAGACCTCTAACACCCAAAGTCTTTTGAATGTTCTTTAAATGCTTAGCAAAACCATCAAATCGAGAATACTCCTTCTCATTTTCTTTATTCTTAGAAGGGTTATGGTTGTACTATCTATTTCTTTGTCTAGCTTACTTTCATGGCACTCCTTTATCACAAACAGATCATCATTAATAATTATAAGAGTGGGTTTATCAATAGGTGCCTTTCCCATGTTAAATCTGCTAGTAGATGCTTTTCATTTCTTTAGGATCTCATTAAGGTGTTTATTCACCTTTTCAGTAACCCTTTCCTCTGTCATTTGATTGAGGTCAACTATCATTTTTTCTATTACCTCTAGTGGTATTATTGATTTCATGAGTAACATTGGTCCATGAATGGGGCTAAGTGTCTTGCACTTTCTAGCTAACTTATTTCCTCTTCTCTTCCAAGAAGGTTTGGATAGAGCTTTGATGGCTATAAAACAAGGGTCATTAGTATGATACATAGATAATAAATAATACATGTATGTATGAATGCACATACCATTTGCAAAAGAGCCTTCCAACCTTATTACTCCTACACACAAGGCCAAGTGGTTTTCTCCTATTTGTGGTATTATTCTTCTATTGACATGGGATAGAGAACATGTATGGCCTTTTGGACTAGGTAAGATAAAATTCTTTAAAAAAAAATTATACAATTAGGTTAAAAAATTAATTAAAAAAGTGTTAATATTTGCAAAGAATTTTTTCACATTGATAAAGAGGATGTATAAATGGAAAAAGTATCTTTTTATAATGGAAAGAAGGGATGTATATAAGTATTTACAAAAGAAGCATGAACATTTATATAAAAGAGATTATTTACATAAGATAGTGTATACATAAGGGATTTCTGAACATCTATATTAAAAGGAAGGGGGGATTACATATTTACATAAGGGATGACCTAGTTATGTTCTTTGGGGACTTCAATCCTCCTAAGGAAAGGACGTAAATAAGTGGAATAACCTATTCTAAGGTACTATTCATTTCTACATACCACTATTAGTCTGAGAGTTATTGTAGTTTATGGCTCCCATAACTTGGGATACGATTGTCATATACCTTCATTTGATATAATCAAAGGTACTGGGCTCGTGAGTGATAAACCCCCTCTCACCATTTCCTGAGCCCAAATGGAGCTTAATTCTCAAGTTTTGAGAATTCAACAATTTATCTAAAGGGAAGATCTAGTGCATGTGGTGAAGGCTAAATGAATACAAAAGACCACTAATAATAAGGATAATATTATAAAACTGAACAAAAGATTACGCATGAAGTCAATTATGACTCCCTAGTGAAGTTATCACTATGAGCACCTCAATTTTATATGTTACACTTGAACAAGTGGAATCTTGCGTATAGCTCTTACCTTTTATAAATCATTGAGGGGGTCAAAAGGATAAAGGTCATAAATTAGTACAATCCCAAGTTTAACGTATGTGTCTAAGATCATCAAGGATTCCTTAGGCCTTACAAAGTTTAAGGTCCTTACTAGTGATTAATCGGTCAATAGGGGACCAAGGTGGGCCAATACTTTAGTATCACCAATAATTAAAATAAAGTCATCACCCGACTTTGGTCGAGATAAAATTTTGATAAAAAATGGATTTTGAACTAATAGGGAGAGGTATGGGGAAGAGGTTTAACACTTCTAAGATGCCTTAACTCCATCAAAGATCAAGTTTAAGAATTAGGCGCGGTATGGGGAAGAGGTTTAACACTTCTAAAATGCCTAGATTTTGGAACCTAGTCCTTGGACATCTTTGGTTCACACTTAATATTAACCATATTATTAATTAGTTTACTTAATAGTTCTAAAGCATTCATTTAATGCATCTTAAATTAATCACAACATCAAATCATTACAAGTGCTCATCATAGGGAGGGGGTACAAACATGATCTTAAATGGGGTTTATGGGCCCTTAAGCACCAAGAAAGGGGGTTGAATTGGTGAGAAACTAAAAAATTTAGAGAGAAGGTGAGGTGTTTAGAGAAAATGGAGAAAGAGTATAAACAATGAACATAAGATATTTATAGTGGTTCGAGTGTTAATAAACCCAACGTCCACTCCCTAATTCTTCAAAAGTGGGCAATTCACTCAATTTAAAATGGTGTTTTCAAGATCACACCAAAGTTGTACAATGTGTTTTTATGGCTCACACTTTAACCTATTACAAGAGTTTTGACAACAAGGCTAACTCTCAACCCAATTACAATGGTATTTAATGCTTACACTAAACAACAAGAACTCACAATCAAAGAATAAAAAGTTGTGAAGAAACTTTGCAAGAGTTTAGCTACAATTAATGAAATTCTCTTGCATTGATGTTTGTTTGGTGGAGTATTTATAGGCAACAACCACCCAAGAGGCATTACTAACAAACTATGCCTAAATCTCTAAGGCAAGCTAGGCAGATTTTACATTAAATGCCTGTCAGATAGAAGTCATAATCATGACCAGCATTTCATAGTCGTGATTCTCCAATTTGTACTAAAAGACTGAAATCGCAGTAGAAAACTTAGTTTTGTATCTAACAGCTAGTCCATGTATCCTTGTACCATTGGTGTTCTAAGAAATATAGTCATTGTGTTTGACTAACCAACCAAAAGTCACAATCGCAATTCAGATCCTTCTTGGGTGTGACATGGACTATAAATTCTTTTGTATGGTAAGGAGAAAACACTCTCTTGGTGGTGATCGCGACATATTCTTCACCCTTGCAAATGTTGACATTCCAATGATTGCCTTAGACACTTAGTGTGTTATGGTTGCAAACTCTGTTCCTCCATAAATCTCTTTGTGTGTCATTCATGTCTCCCTTGGCTAGATCACAGCTGTGATTTCCTCTGGGAATTCATTTGGCCCAAGTTCATCCATCCTTATTGCAAGGTCGTGATTATGATTAAAAGGATCCTGATCACAAATTTGGATGTCTTACTCAAAGCTAAAGATTTAGACTTTCATCCAACTTCTAATGAAAACCTAACTTGAAAACTATAAAAACAACACTTAAATAAGACATTAGTACCTATCAATCTTCATTGTTAAGATCAAAAGAGGCCTTTGACTTAGGTTTGGCCAACCTAGTCCAATAATCTCCTTTTTTATTTTCATAACTTAAATTGATTTTACTTAAGGAAAATGAATTGCATGAATGTGAAGTTGAGATGGTTAATGATTTTAAATAGAAAAACTTATTAATCAAATAAGTTTGTTAAAGATTTAAAAGTTTGAATTAGATTCCTCCTATTGCTTCCCCTCAACTTATACTTCCCTTATGATATATCATGCACATTCTTCTACTACTATTTCTCTCCCCCTTTGTCAAGATCAAAAAGAGAGTAAAGTTTAAACATTGAAGGGAAGGTACATGAGTGTCAAATGTATGAAGCATAAATTGAGATAGAACAATCACATAGAATAAATAAGTATATAGCAATCAATTAAGATGATAAGCAACAATTGCAAAGCAAAACAACACTTTTATTTATTAAGAACTGTGGGATCACATACTTATAAGAACATAAAGAAACACAAGAAAACACGAAAATCTTAAGAAAAAAGAGTTAGAACATTGGAGAACTATCATCACCTTTGGAGTCATCAATTTCCTCATTTGCTCCTCCACTTTGAGCTTCATCTTCTTCCTCAACCTCTTGATCATCCTCTTCTTCAGGAGTGTCCTCCCAATCCTCAAAATCAGGGAAGTGACAAGGAGTAGTACCTACCTTTTTGTAAAGATCAATCAAATCACTATAAATGTGGGAGAGTGGAAGAAATCTTCTATTGATCATCCTCATAACCTTGTCTAGTTTCTTATTGATTGAGGAGAGAGATTGTAGAGGATTTGATTTTGGGCTTAGGTTGGGGAGGTGGAATGGATTGAGCACTCTCTTCAACTACTAGCATCTTGAGAAGTTTCTAGTATCTTAACCCCAAATGAACCCAAGGTATATGTGTAGGAATTAAGGTGTATGGCCTTGGCATTTGTAAGGTTAGGCAAGTCTAGAAAGTTATGGGATGGTAAGTACATTTTAGTGAGGAATTTTTCATTTTCCCCATTGAGTGCACCTACATAATGATATATAGCAGTTACATGAGAGGGTAGAAGAAATTAGCTTTTTAGCTTAGTACTCATGTGAATCAATTAATCCATAAGGTATTGGCTAGTTTGGATAAGTTTATTCGTGGTCAAGTAGAAGAGAAAGACTAGGCCTTTTTTAGAGACCTTCTTATTACCATCACCTCTTGCATTGACAGAGAAGGTGATTATACGATGAAGAAGCCAATTGAGAAGGGTATGGATATATTTGGCTAGGGAGGTTTTTGGGTCGTGTTTGGTCTCAATAGAAATTTTAGACCAAAATTTAGAGTATATCATATCAAGTGCGGAGCTGATGAAAGGAATGTCATCCCCCACTTGAAGATTGAAGAGATTAGAGAGTTCTTTAAAAGTTAAAAAAAAACAAACAAAGATCCCCAAAAGCCCTAAATATCAACCCATACTGACCTGCCTGCAATTTTCCTTTATAACTCAAGGTCACCGTGCGCATAAATTCTTACACTATTTCTTTGTAATCAGACTCATCTCGTAAGATGAACTTATTCTAGTCCAAATTAGAGAGGTAGGCATGGATTTCATCTTTGATTCTAAGTGATTCTAAGTGATTCAAGGAGAAAGATTGAGAGAATCTTATTTACTTGGATGATTTTTAAAGAATTAGCTTTGTAACAGTCTTTTTCATCCTTAGTGACCCCATTCATCATGTGAAGAGTAGGGGGACTAGAGGCTTGGGCTATTTCCTTCCTTTTTTTGCTCTAAAAGCTTTCTTGGGAGCCATTAGAGATAAAAAGAGGATTTGAATAAGGTTTAAAGTGTAAGAATAAAGAGAGATGAAGTAATCTTGCAAATGTGAGATAAAACACTATTACAAGTGCTTAAATAGGCTAAAAAAAGGTGTAAAAAAGGTAATAAATTATCAAATTTGCATTTAAGAAGAGGGCCCATTGGTTTCCATTCAAATCAATTAACGTTTAGCAGGTACTCAAATTCATGAACGCGAGATGCAAGATGCGATCGCTAATTAAGAAATATCTAAGTAATGGATACAAATTCCTCGAAAATCGATGAGGTCAACAGTTAAAACTCTTGAATTTTGAAAAAATTTTTTGTGGAAATTGAAAATAGCGACCACAAAATGATGGGTGATAAATGGATTGACAAGTACCTATAAATCGTAATCGTGAAACACAAAGAAGAGACCATGAATTACAACGGAAGAAAAGTAAACATGAAAAGATAATATTTAAACATCTAAATTGTGATCCACTTAATATATTAATGCTTAATTCATGCAAATTGGCATAGAGAAGCATAATTCATAAAGAATTAAGACATCTAATGAAGTATACTTACACGTTCATCAAATATAATAAATAATCATTCAAAATAATACACCAAACAAAGACTATTCTAAAAGATCCAATTTTCACTCTAGGAAGCTTCCATCAAGCAATCCTAACTCTCTCTTAATGAAGTTCATCCTTTCTTCATTGAGAGGTTTTATGAAAATATCTACAAGTTGATGGTTAGCGTCAATAAATTCCAACACTACATCACCTTTTTGAACATGATCTCTAAGAAAATGATGCCTAATGTCTATATGTATACTCTTAGAGCATTGAATGGGATCCTTTGAAAGATGTATTGCATTAATGTTATCACATTTGATACAAATGTGATCAACAACTTTGCCATAATCCTTTAATTATTGTTTCATCTAAAGAACTTAGGTGCAACAACAACTTGCAGCCACATATTCTACTTCAGTGGTAGATAAGGCAACTGAAACTTGCTTCTTACTAAACCAAAACACTAACCATTATCTTATGAATTGACGAGTTCCAAAAGTGCTCTTTCTATCTAGAAGACTATCAGCATAATCCGCATCTAAATATCCTATAAGACTAAATGATGAATCTCTAAGATACCATAAACCTAAATGCAATGTTCCATGTAAATATTTAAAAATCCTTTTCACAACACTAAAATGCAATTTTTTAGGACAATATTGAAATCTAGCACACATGCATGCACTAAACATGATATCAAGTCTATACGCAATATGATAGAGTAGAGAACCAATCACACCTCGATATCTCTTCTCATCAATGGACTTACTCGATTCATCCTTGTCTAGTTTGATGGTAGCACTCATTGGTGTCTTTGCTACTTTGCATCCTTCCATGCCAAATTTCTTAAGAATATACTTTGTGTACTTGATTTGGTTAATGAAAATCCTTTTTTTAATTTGCTTGATTTGTAGGCTAAGAAAGAATTTGAGCTCTCCTATCATACTAATCTCAAATTCCTTAGTCATACACTTAGCAAAATCCTTACAAAGAGATTTATTAGTAGCACCAAAAATGATATTATCAACATATATTTACATAATGAGTGTATCATGATTATGCCTTTTAACAAACAAGGTTGTATCAACCTTTCCATTTTCAATATCATTTTGCAAAAGAAAAGAACTAAGCCTTTCATACCAAGCTCTTGGAGCTTGTTATGAACCATACAAGGCTCTATTCAACTTAAAAACATGATTTGGAAAGATATGAGATTCAAAATTAGGAGATTGTTTAACATAAAATTTAAAAATGCACTTTTAACATCCATTTAAAAAGTTTGAAATTCATGTGACATGCACATGCTAAAATAATCCTAATAGCCTCTAATCTTACTACAGAGGCATAGGTTTCATCATAATCAATGTCTTCCTCTTAATTGTACCCCTTAGCAACCAATCTAGCCATATTTCTAGTGTTGAAACCTTACTCATCTAACTTATTCCTAAACACCCACTTGCATCCTATAATAGGGTGTTCCTTAAGCTTAGGGACAAGTTCCCATACATTGTTTCTCTCAAATTGGTTGAGTTCCACTTGCATAGCAATTACTTAATCATCAAGAGCCTATCAATAGATTTTTGCTTAAATTATGAAATAAATCTAAGATTATTATCTCAAGAATTAAGTCGTGATCTAGTACTTACACCCTTAGAGGTATCACTAATGATTAGGTCCTTTAGGTGATGCTTGAAGAATCTATAATCCTTGGGAAGATCTTGATTTGAGGTTTCCACTTATTGATGTTAAGGTTCCTTTTCTTCTATTAATGACTCACCTTCAACATGGTCTCTATCCATTTATGCTTGACTCCAATTCTAATTTTTTAAAGTTACCTATAAGATTATTAATAAGAGAACCTTTCCTAAGATCAAGTTTACTGGATTCTTCAAACACAATATTCATAGACTCTTCAACAACCATGGTACTCTTATTGAAAACTCTATAAGCTTTGCTAGAGGTGGAATATCCTAGGAAGATTCCTTGATTTGTTTTTGAATCAAATTTTCTAAGATTATCCTTGGTATTTAAGATATAGCACTTGCATCCAAACACTCTTAGGTATGACAACTTAGGCTTTCTACCATTCCAAAGCTCATAAGAGGTTTTATTTAGAATGGTTTTTTTTTTTTTGAAAACATGATTTGCAATGTAACATGAAGTATTAATAGCTTCAACCCAAAAGTAACTAGGCAATGAATACTCATTGAGCATAATTCTAACCATCTCTACTAGTGTTATATTGTTCCTCTCTACAACACCATTTTGCAAGTTATGAAAAATCTTATTCTCTAAGCAATAAGATTCAAAAGATTCATTTTGAAATTCTTTACCCTGGTTACTTTTTATTGAAGACATGAAGTACCCCTTTTCATTTTGAACTCTTTTTGCAACCTTTAAAAGCATCAAAGCTATCATGCTTATGAGCTGGAAAGGACACCTAAGTAAACCTAGAGTAATCATCCACTAAGACAAGTGCATAATATTTTCCACCAAAACTACCACTCCTAGTAGGTCCTATCAAGTCCATATGGATAAGTTGAAGAGGTCTAGATGTACTTACAACTTTCTTTGCTTTCATAGAGGATTGATGTTGCATTTCCATTTTCCATTACCCACATGTCTTGTCTTTAGAGAACTTTAGCTTGGGAAGACCTTCCACTAGCTTTCCTTTTGATAAGCTTTGTAGGAGCTCCATTTTAGTATGTCCAAGTCTTTTATGCCAAAGCTAAGCTTCATTGCTAAGTGACACAAAACACTTGAAAGATTGGTTAGCCAAATTGTCTAAGTCAATTAGGTAGGTATTATCCTTCCTTTCACCCTTATAAACTACCTTTCTATCCACCAAAGTGATAACTCAGCATTCTCTAAGGCCAAAAGTGACTTTATTACCTTTATCATATAATTGACCTACACTAAGTAAATTATGTTGTAAACCACGTACAAATAAAACAACATCAATGAGAGAACAACCATTCTTACTAATAGTACCAATGCTAATTACCTTACCTTTGGCATTGTTTCCAAAAGTGACATTGAAACATCCTCAACCCAATCATATGCATTTTAATTATGTTATATTTGAATATATGCATTGGATAAATAATTGTTTAAACATGTGAATTGGAGAAACACGATGATGACACTTGTACCATTACATTGGGACACTTAAACATATATGTAATGTTTATATGGTTGCACAACAAATTATCTTATGTTGTGTGCATGTTATAAACTTGTACCATTACATTGGGACACTTGAACATATATGTAATGTTTGTATGGTTGCACAACAAATTATCTTATGTTGCGTGCATGTTATAGTATCATAAATAAGGGTCTTTTAGAGCTTATTTAAAAGTATATGGAGCATCTAGGGATTAGGAGATGGATGAAGGTGCTTAAGGAGTGAAGAAGAGGGATTAAAAGAGGAAAAGTGAACTTCCAACCCATAGAAATGAAACACCATGATTTTGCCTTGTTGTAATAGGCTTATAAGTGTAATTTTTAACCCTTTAGGCTCAGAATTGAGGGATTAGATGTGAGGTACAGTAGAAGAAATAACGAACTAAGGAAGAAAGAGAGAACTAAGAAAGAAAGAAATAAAGAAAGAAAGAAAGAAAGAAAGAAAGAAAGAAAGAAAGAAAGAAGAAGAAGAAGAAAAAGAAGAAGAAGAAGAAGAAGAAGAAGAAGGAGAGGAAGAAGAGTGAACAGCCTAGGAAAGAATCCTAAGGTTTTCTAATTCTGGGACATTACGTAAGTTAATTTATCTTCTTTTAACATGAAATTAACCCTTCATTACATGTTAATCATGCATGGTTAGTGACAATTATAGAGTATTTGAGATAGAACTCTTGGATGGAAGTTGAAATTCAAGAGAATAAGAGCTGATTGTGTTGATTTTGCTGTTAGAGTGGAATTTTGTAAACACGATTTCATAACCCTAGAAAAGGAATTAGGGAAAGTGCAAAATATGAAAGTTATATCTTGATGTCTCATATAAATTCATATGAAGCAGTTTTGCTTTATTTTGTGTGTGTGAGGAGATATGGCTCCTTCATTAAAGCTAGATCACAACCTATCGAAATGACCTCAGTCTTTCTATTTTCTTATATTTTGATGGCCTTATGTTATGATTTTGACAAAGTTTAAAACATGAAATTTGTATATTTATATCCCCTGTAAATCAGTTTTGATTTATTTGTTGTTTGGAAAGAGATATAGCTCATTTATTTGGACTGACCCTGTACTCGGATGAAACCTTACCTTTCTTTTAATTCTATTTTCCAAGAATATGATGGCCATAAATTCAGAATTTGATGATGGTCCAAACTTAAAATTTGTATATTTATGTCTGATAAGCATGGTTGTTGAGATATTGTCCCTTCATAATGACCGTTTGTCAACATGTTATGAACCTGCTCACCCAGAGATTTGGTCCTTTGTTTTGGTGACTTTATAGACTAAATTAGACAATAAATAAAACATGGAAAATATTCCTTTATATGTTTTATAATGGATGGTAGATTATTATTGCAACTGGATTTTTATAATTTGAGATACACCCAAGAATGTAAGACCTACTCAGACTAAGATAACATTGCAACAGGGAAAAATTCAAAAATTCACCACATTTTATGTGTGTCTAATATTGGCTTCAAATTTGAATATGTTGTATGATTATGTGTCTCGTTTGTTTTAAAAAAAACAATCAATTAATTTGGATGAGCATTTCTAGAGTTATTGTTGTGAGGGTATAGCAAACTCAGGCTGCCATATAAGGAAAATATGCATAAACACTAGGTCCACTTGCATGAATCATGACATTGCTGCATTATAAGATGAAAATCTTACTTTATCATCATAAATTGATTTGGTGCATTGAAATAGGTCCTCGAGGCATTGAAGATAATAGTAAGAATAAGTCAGGACCATCCACGACTTAATAAGCTTGAAGGAGGAGGTAAGTAAATAGATAATAGTATTATACGTGTGATTGGTTAAATGCCATGAACATATACTCAATGGAATGAAATGTTGCTTAATGTGATGAAATTGAGGAATACATTCATGAAAAGATTATTATACTCATGATTTATGATTTTCATGAAATGTTGATAAATTATGACTTAGGAATGAGAGTATATTGTGATATGAGCTGCCAAAGTTATGGGTGTTGTTATTAGGCATTATATTGCTAAAATTTTGGTGGATTTACAGTTGATTTGTTGAAATAATAATACTTGATGTTGTTGGCAAGTAACACCATTCGATAGCCTGTGTGGCAATGATATCTATAGCCTGTGTGGCAATAAAATAAAACAGTCTGTGTGGTAATAACATTCGATAGCCTATGTGGCAATGATATCTATAGCCTGTGTGGCAATGAAATATAACAGCATGTATGACAATAATAATTGATAGCCTGTGTGGCAATGATATATATAGTCTATGTGGCAATAAAATATAATAGCCTGTGTGCAATAACATTTGATATCCTGTGTGGCAATGATATCTATAGCCTGTGTGGCAACAATATTTATAGCATATATGACAACCAAAAATGAAAACCTTTGTAGCAGTGATATTGATGGCCTATGTGGCATTTAAGAGTAAAATCTTTATTTTATGCATGGATATGATGATAAGTTATTAATATTTAAATGTTTGTTATGTTATT